>JAAGNO010022460.1:76869-101024 GCA_033439905.1 Ceryle rudis
TTTCATTCTTTTTTACAGTATAATGTATAGGTGTTTATTTCTTAACCACCACATGCAAGCTTAGTGTTTATTAGAATTTTTCTATAACTTCATAGGTATATATGTATACATACCTACACAGTGTACCTATGACATTCAAAGAAATAATTATGCTAACATTAACATAATTGGAGCTATAAACCTCCACTATGAAAAGTTATTTAAAATACACTACAGCTGCTTTTTGAGAAGGCAAACTTTACACCTTCATTTAAAAAAGTTACATTCTATTTTAAAGCCTAATCTGAGAGAAGTGCCAGGAGGTGTTGATGGGAGGTACAGAGAGACTCAAGAAGAGAAATCCCTGCAGCCAGCTGGCACAGGATCAGCACAGGACTCTCCCAGGGGGGGTTGTTACCAAACGGAGGAAGTGCTGGAATGAAATATTGGTTGCTTAAAAATTTTTATTTGGTTCAAAAAGATCCTAAATAGTAGAATATCATGAAGTATGACAGCTCAAACATTTTAACAGCCAGCAACAGACTGCTTCAACAATTTGCTACAAATGTAGGAGCTAAAGTTCAGAAAAACTTCCCTCAAGCATACTAAGCTGAATGGTGCAGTTGATTTGTTAGAGGGAAGGGATGCCATCGAGAAGGACCTTGATAGGGTCTCTCTCTGGGGAGACATTAATGTAGCCTTTCAGTACTTAAAGTGGGCTAATAAGAAAGGTGGAGAGAGACTTTTTATCGAGGCCTGCAGTGACAGGACAAGGAGCAATAATATTAAACTGAAAGAGGGTAGATTTAGATTGGACATGAGCAAGAATTTTTTTACAGTGAAGGTGGTGAAACTCTGGAACAGGTTGCCCAGAGAAGCTGTGAATGCCCCATCATTGGAAGTGTTCAAGGTCAGGTTGGATGGGGCTCTAAGAAACGTGATCTAGTGAAAGATGTCTCTCCCTATCATAAGGGAGCTGGACTAGATGATCTTTAAAGGCCCCTTCCAACCCAAACCATTCTATGATTCTAAGACAATAACTACTAGATAATTCAAGTGAACTCTGTCACTAAGGAAAAGAATAGCACTTTTCCATCACCCTCTTTACTATGAGGGTGGTGGAACACTGGAACAGATTGTCCAGGGTAGTTGGTGGAGGCCCCATCCCTGAGGACATTCAAGGTCAGGTTTGACGAAGCTCTGAGCAACCTGATCTAGTTGCAGATGTCCCCACTTACTGCAGGGGATTGGACTAGATGACCTCTGGAGGTCCCTTCCAACCCAGGGCATTCCATGATTCTATGAAAAAATGTTCACCAGTTACAGCACACAATATTGTTGACTGGGACAGCTCAGGTATGTACAGCTTGTGGGCAATGTAATTTTATGAATGAGTGACTAGACCACAGCATTGAGGAATTGCTGTGTGACCCCAGACAAGCTGCATATCTTCTCACCTATTTCAAGCCTGCCTGTTTGAAATCTAACTTTTCTGGGAAGATATTATCTTTTGTCTGTATATTACTTAACATCTGGTACAACATGGTCTCTCCCAGTTAGGACCACTAGATGCTATTGTGATACAAAGAGCAAGTAATAGCATTCTAAAGTATTTCAATTCTACATGGTTATTCCTTAAACTAGATATTATTCCCAAACATCTTATTATAATTCTACCCCTAAAATACAATGTTCCCATCAGGACTGGCAGTCTACATTTTTATTGTCTCTATCTAATATGCTATTTTCTTCCTTCCTTCCTTCCTTCCTTCCTTCCTTCCTTCCTTCCTTCCTTCCTTCCTTCCTTCCTTCCTTCCTTTCTTCCTTCCTTCCTTCCTTCCTTCCTTCCTTCCTTCCTTCCTTCCTTCCTTCCTTCCTTCCTTCCTTCCTTCCTTTCTCTCTCTCTTTCTTTGTCCTACAAATGTATTTTCCTTGTCATATTTTTAAGTCACATCTGTAACTGTCACATTTCCAATTGTTTTTTCAAAGCAGAGACTCCTTTCCAAACAAAGAAACAAAATCTGTATTAACACATGGAGTGACATATTTGTATGATTTTCACCATTATTTCACGGGACATTTTGAAGCATCTATCTTTACAGCATTGTTCCATCCTGCTTGAAGGATTATGGCAGTCTCTATTCAAAGGACAAAATCAATGCCAGGATTATCTGTGGAACTCCAGCCATCTCCAGTCATGTCCTGTGTTTTCTATCTATTAAATACTAAGCTGTTGCCTGGAGGTCCTTATTAGGCATTTTTTTCCTGTCTTAAAAGTTGTCCTCAAACATGGTAAGTTTAGATTTAGGATCACAGTACTTTCTGATGTGTGGAACAATCAAACTCTGCACTAACCAATTTGTAACTCCATTTCTTGATTTGAATACCTGTAATGGTTATCTGCTTCTTATTTCTTCTGCTGTTTCACCATAAAAATATAAGTAGATGTGTTTTTTGACCTCCCCCCTTTCTTCATACCACCACCTGCCCATGAAGTTCTACAGCATAAATAATTAATTCTATCATCATTCCTAGGCTGCTATCAAGAAGTGTGGCCTCTTCAGTTTCCTTTCTGTTTCCTCAGCCATTGCTGCATCCATAATGAAACTCAACATGAATGTAATGTTAAAGCTGCATATTTAAACACAGAGATGTTTAAACACACTGTCACAATAATTCTAGGTGAGTAGAGCTCAGTATGTCTGCTATTTCTGACACTTAGCAAATGTAAGGTCTTGCAAAAATTCTGCTAGTTAGCAGGAGAAAGAACTTGACTCCATACAGTGTGAAGACTCACTCATCATCCATGATAAAGATCCTGTGTTTCTGTTTGTATTGCTGGCAGCTATGCTGTGAAAGTTGCTTCCAAGACCTCCAAGCCTCAGAAGAAGGAAACAGAAGAATTCACTTTGTTCTGCAATTGCAACGTAGGCTGATATGAAGCAGTTTCAGGTTTTTCCCAGAAGAAACAAATTAATGATGGGGACCGCTTATAAAGCATCATTAGCTCAGATCCAGCATCAGTAAAATTGTGTTAAAGAACACATCAAGAATCTTTAAGAAGACCTGTTCTCTGATGGATTTCAGTTTCTACTCAAATGTGCTCCACATCCATACAGAGGAGCTGCAGTGTTGTTACACCATACTCTTGTGTTGGTTAGGTTGCAAATTGTCAGTTAAGAGACATTTCCTATAAGACTGAATGCAGATGTTACAGTCACTGCTGCTGGGGCAAACATGCAATGACGGGGAGTAGAGAGATGGCACTTACTATCACATTTAGAATCACCTATAGGAAGCCTAAATATATAATATGTTTTATTGCATGCCAGAAAGAAGTAACCTGAATAATCAGTGAGCCTCAATACTGGCAGTCTTCAGTTTTCAGAAAGTACCTCTGTTTGTTCAGGATTTCAGGAGTTGGCCAGTCATCAGTTTACATTATTAAAATGGGGATGATCCCTTTGGTTTGATTCAGTTACATTCCATAGGCACCTAAACCATCTGAGATGCCCTAGGGCATCCTACCTGCACTTCTGCTATTACTCCAGAAGGTCACTGGTCTCTCATAACTCCTGTGTCACATCTGCCAACCCCATGTACACATTTGAGATACTTTAGGACATTTACAGTGGCCTAAGGCATCTATCTATGGATGACCAATTTGAGCTGTTAGCAAAGGCTGGAATTAATCTCACCTCAAACAGGCATTTAGTCGAAATTGCTTTACCAGGCTCCAGTCTGTTATCAGTGGAGAAATATAGGCATCTTTGAAGGATATTCATTCCTTACTAAAGTAGATGTCCAAGGTGATTGAGATGAACTGTCTTTGAGATTTAGATTTACTTTGTCCAGGAACACAAGATTTATAGTAAGTGGCTATTCACTTATTTATCTACTAATGCAATTTTAAGTATTTTCCTATGGATAAGTATATTAGAATTACTATATATTTTATCCCAAATATTATTTAAAATAAGGCAGCTGGAAGGTTTAAAGCTACTTATCTCCAAACAGTATTTTGACTTTTATTTAGAATCATAGAATCATAGAATGGTTTGGATTGGAAGGGACCTTTAAAGGTCATGTAGTCCAAACACCCTGCAGTGAGCAGGGACATCTTCAACTAGGTCAGGTTGCTCAGAGCCCCATCCAACCTGACCTTGAATGTTTCCAGGGATGGGGCATTGACCACCTTTCTGGGCAACAAGTTTCAGTGTACCACCACCTTTATTGTAAAAAATTTCCTCCATATATCTAGTCAAAACCTATACTCTTTTAGTTTAAAACCATTACTTCTTGTCCTATCACAACAGGTCCTACAGAAAAGTTTGCCTCTCTTTTTTATAGGCCTCCTTTAAATAATGAAAGGCCACAATAAGGTCTCCCAAGAGCCTTCTCTTCTCCAGGCTGAACAACCACAACATTCTCAGCCTTTCTTCATAAGAGAGGTACTGCAGCCCTCTGATGATGTTTCTGGTCCTCCTCTGGACCAGTTCCAACAGCTTCATGCCCTTCTTGTGATAGGAGCTCCAGAGTTCGACACAGTACTCCAGGTGAGGTCTCACCAGAGTGGAGTAGAGGGGCAGAATCACCTCACTTGATGTGCTGGCCACCCTGCATTTGATGCAGCCCAGGATACAGTTGGTCTTCTGGGCTGGTAGCACACACTGTTGGCTCATGTCCAGTTTTTCATCCACCAGTATCCCCAAGTTATTCTGCACAGGGATGCTCTCAATCAATTAATCCTCTAGCCTATACTGTTACTAAGGGTTGCCCTGACCCAAGTGCGGGGCCTTGCACTTGGCCTCATTGAACCTCATGAGGTTCGCATGGGCCCAGTTCCCAAGCTTGTCCAGTTCCCTCTGGATGGCATTTCAACCCTCCAATGTGTCAACTGCACCATTCAGCTGGTGTCATCTGCAAATTGCAGAGGGTTCGCTGGATCACACTATGTCATTGATGAAGATATTGCCCAGCTGGTTCTCAGTACTCCTCTTCAGTTGAAGAGGATGGCCTGATGACTTACTTTGCCCCGAGGTTGTCAGCATTTCAGGAATTGCTGTCTGAGGAGTGAGACAGAACTGATAGAAGATCTGTTTCATGATCTTCCCAGGCACAGAGGTGAGGCTGACAGGTTGGTAGTTCCCAGGGTCCTCCTGGGTGCAATGGGTGCAATGTTTCCCTTTTTCCAGTCACCAGGGACTTCACCTGACTGACATGACTTTTCAAATATAATGGAGACTGGCTTGGGAACTACATCATCCAATTCCCTCAGGACACCAAGAAGCATCTCATCGGGTCCCATACACTTATGTATGCTCAGGTTCCTCAGACAGTCACAAACCTGATCTCCTCTTATAGTGGGAGGGATTTTGTATCCATGGTCCCTGTCTTGATGTTTATCGACTTGAGAGGCATGGGAAGAAAGGTTGCCAGTGAATATTGATGGAAAACCATGGCTAGGGGCATGGATTAGTAGAGAGATTTGCAGTGTTAGGTTAATGGTTGGACTTGGTGATCTTGAAGATGTTTTCCAGCTATGATTCTATGACTCTAAAAAGGGTTGTTGAGCACCTCAGCCTTCCCCTCGTGTGTTGTTAGCATGCCATTCTTGCTCATCATGGGGAGTATGCTTTCTTTGACCTCGTTTTCTGGTACATAAACCTGTAGAAACCCTTCTGATTAATCTTTGCATAACTTGCCAAGTTCAGCTCCAGCCACACCTTGGCCTTCCTGACCCCATCCCTACATAACCAGGTAGTGTCCCTATACTCTTCCCAGGATACCTGTCCCTGCTTCACTGTCTATGCATTTTCTTCTTGACCTTTAGCATGACCAACAGGTCTCAATTCAGCCATGCCAGTCTCTTGCCTTCCTTGCCTGTTTTCTTTCACCTGAGGATCAAGAGCTCTTGCACTTTATGGAAAGTGCCTTTAAAGATCTGCCAGGTCTTCTCAGCTCCCTTGTTTCTGAGGGCCATTTTCCAAAGAGTCCTATTGACTAACTCCTTAAAGAACAGACTAACTCCTTGAAGAGCTTTAGTGCCTTGTAATGTTTTCAGCTTTCAATAGAACAAAGCGCTTTATTCCCTTAATGTTCTAACTACTGTTTTCACAATGTGGAAACAAGTGAAACTTACACTTTTGAGAAGGAGTATAAGGAGGCCTACCCTTGAGTTACACCTCCCAGTTTCAGTTCAGTAGTGCACACAGATGGGCCTGTCTTTAATTTAAAGATTAATTTCTAGAGAATGTGGTTTTCTAAGGCAGCAGTTTCCAGCCTTTTTACCATACTGAAAATCCCTCATATGTATTCCAGTGAAGGTTCCAATCTATATAAAACAAATTTAAGCAAATTACCAACAGCAGCGTTTTCTTGTTTAATTTTGTATGTCTTCATATTTGTTGGTGAAATCCCTAGTACAGACTACTGGTTGAAGAAGATAGGCTACTAGTATCCACTTTCAAAATGCAGAAGGGTGACAATAGCTTCCAGATCTACATTTTAAATATAAATAATCAAAGAAATCAGCATATATAAATGGCAAAATAACCAGCCCCATCACTGGGGACAGGAAGGCAAGAAGTGGAAAGCCACATCCCACAAGATGGCAACACCCATTAAACAGATTTGAGTTGTTGTTTGGATGTCTTTTTGCTAAATTAAGATTTCTTAAAACTCTGAATAAGATTTTTAAGATTTTTTTCCCTTTAATCAGATGAGAAGAACTCTACCTGCCCTTGTTGTCTGAACAACTATGCATGTAAAAATAGCTGGAAATCTCATCACAATATCCAGAAATATATAAGAAATACTGCTAATAAATTTTAACTGCGTAACACACCTTAGATTATCCCAATAACTTACCTTCAAATAAAAGAAAGAGCATCTCCAATATAATACTGTTTTTCTAAATGAGAAAAGTTGTGAATCATATCAAAAGGAAGTGACCAAAGTTTTCTCTGGGAGACCTTCACAAAATCTGGGAACTAAAGAAGGAGATTTCAGAGGACAAGTCCACCTGACAATGGAAGAAGTCCTTACTGGCAGTGCTTACTAACCTCCTAATGAAAGCTATCTATTGGAGAGCAGCTTTCAAGTTCTCCATTACCTTTGTTTGAGTGGAAGAGAATTTGGAAATGGAAATAAAAATAATATATCACAAAGCTAATGTGTAGAGGAAAGATAATCCTGTTCCAGAACAAATGGTTCTGACATAACTGTCCATTATATATTGGCCTCTGTCCCTTCTTAATGAACTGATGAATGTAATACATAACAGCTCACAGAAGTTAGATACAGTGCCCCTTCAAATTTGATGATGATGACATCTCGACATCTGCTGTTGAAGCTTTTGTGTGCCTCCAGCTTCTCATATGCTAATATGCTAGATAACTCTAATTTCATGAGAGATCAGAGGCACAGAGTCTTTCTATGATATTTCGCCTGTAGAGGAATAAAAATATCAGAGTAAAAAAAAACCCAACCATGTATTCCCCATCAAAACCTGGCAAATGTAAGGAAAATAGTACAACACAAAACTACTACCACCATGTAATTTAAAGTAATAGATTAAAAGGGAGGAATGGAGGCTAAACCATCTTTCCTTTGTAATGAAATACTAGTGAAAGGAAGACTTGCCTGTGTTCATGTATGCAAGAATACTGGAGCTCAAACAAGCTACAGCAACAGTGAAACTACTTGACATTTATGTCACTCATTTTTAGGACAATGTGTGACATATCTCTTGTAACACTCACCCTTCACTATGTAGGCAGGCTACAGTGCGTTATAATGAATCTTCCCCATAATACCAGCACCTGGCCGGGGCCTAATTGCCCTGGGATAGGGATTCAGGGGAAAAAGTGCTTGCAAAAAATATTGAACACGCATTGGTCACCACTAGCAGAAGGATACACTAGGGTGTATCCTTCACTGCCTAGTCAACTTCTCCAGAGGATTCACCAACTTTTGTGTCTGAGACACATACATGAAAGAAAGATCACGTTCACCTGAAGAGAATCAGAGTTTCACCACTTAAATCCTGGATGGAAATAAAAATCAGGACTTTGGCATTATGCAGAGGGATTTCCTATTTTATATTGGTTAAGCCCTGACACTTTGACAAAGGGAAGAGTTACACACCAATTAATTTCTCAATATGTTTAAATCATAGGGTCTTCTGGAATCTGCAGAATTTCCTTCACTCCCCAACATAGGTTAATATCCTTAAAGTAATCACTTCCATTTTGCCTTTTTAGCATAACCCTTGACAATGTCAAAGTCCCTTGTATTATAGCCAACAAGTGTGCTTAACAATAATTTGTCAATGTACTCAAAAATGCTTGCTTCTCACAGGCCATGCATTGCTTGTGTACAATTGCTGTCTATCACCCATATCATGGAGGGGTAAAAATTAATTTAAGTGTGCTTAAGGAAGTATTTTTGAGAGGACAGATTCACAAAATTCTAGCTTTTAGTCTTTTACTAGGAAAGCAGAAAAACATCACAAAAGGGAGAAAAACAAGATCAAAGAACAGTTTTCTTCCATATACTCTTACACTTATTAATCTGATAAATTTACTCTTCAAGAGAAAGAGAATGTGTCAAAACTTTCCTCCAAATTAGCTGAAACTCTACAAGTCACAGGTGGCTACTGTTGGTCATGTGAAGGATTCCTTATTTTCAGCTGATAATTACTAAATGGTCTGTGACCATAAATTTTTAGGAAGGGTAAGAAGAAAAAAAAGCACAGGATCTGCTGGAGCTGTCAGAGAATATAGACTTAAAAGACTGTAGCTAGCACAATGTAAAAGCCACAAGTGCAAAAGTTCCAGATACCAGAAAGAATAACATAAAAAATGAGCAGATGTAAAGTCAAGAGGGTTGGCATCAGCTCCACACTAAATAAAGGTATCTGTAACAGGAGCTGTAAGGGGCAGGATTTAATTGCTCCAGTATAAGTACATAAAGCCATTTGGGACACCAGCACAGGTCTGACCAGATATGACACCAGACTCCTGAAATCCGTTACCTTATTTAGGCCAGGTGAGATACCCTAGTATAACTCAGATGGCCACTGTATCCCACCCTAGGTGCCTAAGCTGTTGTCCACCCAAATACATCCCAGTGGCATCCAGAGAGTTATCAGCTGACTAAATGTAGGTTAGAGTGGGCTCTGCAGGCTTCACTGACTGTATTAACTAATCAGTCTCCACTGGCTACAGCTGGTTTAACATCTACCTCACAGTTAGGCATACAACTCTATTTAGATACTCACATTTAGGTATCCACTTTGAAGATTAATCCCATCCCCAAATGCAGGGTTCTCAATTCGTGCCTTTACATAGGCCTTTAGTGCCAGTGGAGATGGTGCAGAACATCTGAGGTACCTGGATGTCATTGGCAGATCTGCCTTGAGATCTATGGGAGCCTGAATTATTCCAGACCAGTGGTAGGGGTTGAGGCAGGACAGCTATGTTTCCCAGTGCTTTTCAAATGTCCCTAAACATTATATTTAGGAAAAAGAAATCCAGGCTTATTTCTTCAGCCTCTGAACCTGAATCATGACCACTCTGTCTGACCCACTAAGATCTTCAAGAGCAGACCTTTCAAAGACCCTTCTTGTGATAGCTGTCTGCCAATGGACATGGAGTTTACAAGGCCTTTCAAATCAGTCTTCCAGATGAAGAAAGATAGAAACAACTCTTGCTTTAACCTCTGTATTACATACATGGTCATGGACCCCTGTGACACATCATGCTTCAGCAGGATAGAATAAGATCTCCTTTAAAAATATCAAAAGAATACCAAGATCCAGTTTTAGGAAAAACTGACTCAAAAATTTTATCAGCATAAATACGTTCTCTTAGTGCATGGATGCATTACTTACCTTACGTATCAGTCTTTTATTTCTTTGATAAGGCTGCTTGTAAACTTAAAGTTCCCAGAGCCACAAGCTGGCAAGACCCAATGTATCTCAGGAGCCAAGTCCTTCTCACCTGCTCAGAAAAGAAGCCTAACATGACATTTACCAGTGCCAGCCACAAATATCAAGGCAGTGTAGATGGCGGGGGGACTTAAAATAGTACCAATTCCTGGAATATTTCTCCTGCTAGTCTCTCTTTTGCTGTCCCAGTTTCACAGGAGAAAATGCTGGAGAATTACAGCATACCTACACAGCCAGATAACTGACTTCCCCCACTCACTACAGGCTCCTCAGTCCTCTGAGCACCCACACTGCAAAAATGCTACTTTGCTACTGGGACCTCTTTAGCAACGAACCACTTAACACCCTTCAAAATAGAAGTCAAGTCTGGGGGGTAGTTCACTGTGGGGACTGCTAAAAGACAGTACAGAGCAGACTGATATAAAGTTGACTCCCTCAACCCTGCACTGTCCTGCTAACAGTGAAAAATGTTAACAAGTAAGTGTGCGCCACTTTTCTCATGGACTAAGGATCATTCCCTAAGGCAGATTCATCAGGCTGTGTAGATTTAGCCTTAGACACCAGCCCCAAGGGAAAAATGCAGAATTTCTTCAATTCTTCATTCCACTGGGATTTTTCATTGTAGACAAGATAGGAATAAGCCAGATAGATTGGATTGTCTTTCTAAATGTCACAGTTACCCACGAGACAAACGCAGAAAAATTTCTGTGTTAGGAAGGTAAGTATTAGGCAAACGGTACATACTGGGTTGCAAAATACAGTCTGTCATTAGCAATGCTGAAAGCAAGAACAGTTGTTGAAAGCAGCTGAGGAACCTCACGAATATGGAGCAAAAACTACCTGGCACCAGGATAATGATGAAAACAGTGAATGCTGCAAGTATAAGGGGCAATCCACCTCAAACAAAGAGCTATCGTAATTTAGAATGATGAGAACCAATATGTGGTGCCTGGAAGGAGAAATTCAGGGTAGGAAAAGGAAGAAAAGGGAGAAGGTAGCTCAGAATTGTGAGTCCCCTGACTTTCAGGAAAACCAAAGATAAAATGCACCACAGCACTGGCTTCTGTATCTCACAAAACAATGCCCTTTACCCTTACCATTTCCTTTTCACTTCATTCTTCTGCATGCAGTCTTGCATCAAATGTTGTGAAAAACAAGTCTTCACATCAGCTCAGGAGCAGCAAATATCTGGTTTTGTGTTGACACATGGAACCAGCTACTTATCTGGGGGGATCTTTCCCCTTTACAAAGAGTAGGTTTTCTAATGGCAATGTATATATATACTGTAGACCACAGACAAAAAAAAATGGAAAATACTGTCAAGGTATCATCAGAGTTTTATTAAGACTTCACAAAGCAATCAACAATATACTAAGTGCAATAAATACAGTTCTTGTGTTGTTCTTGTTACAGTCTTTAATAACCTCTTCTACTATCATAATTTAAAATTATAGTTAAATCCCCACCATATGATATAGATTAATCCCACTTTAATTTACAACAATTGCCACTGCATTGAAAATAGTTTCACTGTACTAAATGTTTATTATAAAATCACTAAGAACTGGAGAAAAAAACATACAATGCTTAAGAAAAAAACACAAGCACTGGTCATCATCCTGGAAGACATTGCAAAGTCTGCTAAATTAGAGAGCTGATAAATATATTAGCACAGCACCAATAGTGCATAATAAAATCTTTAAAGTAACATAGGGAAAAGGAATAAAGTTATTAAAAATAAATGTCTTTTTCTACAATAGGATATGCAAGGGGTCTCCACTGTATTAAAACATATAAAAATAATGGAGAAGAAAATTGAGTTGTGAGCACCATGATTTTCTACATTTGCTTATTTTTAATGTAGAATTCAGGCAGGTGTCTAAGGCAATATACTACAGTTTCATGTATAAATGAAGTAGTAAGTTTCAGTAACTTAAAATTAATTTAGATTAAAATTGAAGTGTAGCTCCAAATGGAATTGAGTTGTGAAATAGTCCTGTCAAAAATGAACGGAGATCTAAATTTAAAATGACTGTTGCCTAACAGAATAGTGGAATATTGGTTAAAGACTGTGATTTGAAGCCCACGCTTACGAAGAAGCAGATAAAACCAAGTCGTTAAGAAGTATCTGGCCTGTGTAAGCCATCATTTCAACTTGCTATCAAGTTAGTAATATTTACTTTCCTTTTTAGTTTTATAAATATAAAATCACCTTCTAAACACCATCATACAAATCTTAAGCAGACTTTTATGCTAATGTTTCTGAAAAAGGTCAAAAATTGAAGTATTTCTTTATCTACCAGTAATGCTTTTAAGCCATATTTGTTCTTTCTTCATTTAAAAGCAAACAAGCAAAAAGTCCCTCAGTTTCCTTATGACAGTACTCACCAAGTCATTTGGCTATTTTATTAAAATATACATCAATAAGAAATGTTAAAAATCAGAAGTGACATTATTTTGGAGGGTGAATTGCTAATAAAGCAACACAGATTTTCATCCTGTGTGAAACAGCTGGACCATGACGAGATCACATTAGCACTAATTAAAATGATATTTTTTGTGTGGTTTTTGTTAATCCAGCTTCATTGGACTCAAAAGGATTTTTGAAATCTGTAATAAAATCTATTATGTAATCTTACTCTGGTTCTCTTGCATCAGGTTACTGTGTGAAATTTCCCTATAATAAACCATATTTTCTTAAAACTCTCACTCAATAAAATCAATATTAAGTTTTTACTATTATAGCTGTTTTTTCCCAATATATGATCCTCATTTAATTAAAAAAAAAATTAAAGCTTTAATTTATTTTTTGCTTGATGAACAAGAAAAATATCATATTAAAGGCAACATTTTGCCATGTTTCTCTTTTTCCCCTCACTTTCCAAGGTCCCTGTTGTTCCCAATGTATAATTTGCAAAACATATTGCTTCAATACTTACAATGAGAGAGGCGGCCCAGCTGTGGGAGGGAAAGGACAGCAGTCTCCAATATTACCATAATAATCTGCCTAAGGTCCCATGAGCCCTCTGGAGTATACAATTCTCTATACTGCAGGCCCCAGCTGGAGAATGTTCTCTTGACATGTATGCCAACCTTTGCCTGCAGGCAAAATAAGAAAAGGCAGAGAACTAATCATGAAAATAAAAAATCTTGTCAACTGTGGTAGGATGCAGTTTCCATGTTTTTTTGCTCACGTAGGCAGTCATTGTGCTAACAAAATGATAGGACAGTTTAAAAGACTGCAGCTGGTACATCTTTTGCTGGAGAGGGGAGAATATCACGTGCCACACTAATTCTGCAATTCTAACTTTGGGGGGAAAAAATGAGCAGTGATATTGTATTACTGTCAATATGCATGACAGCTTTATTTACCTCTTCTTCCGATAGCTGCTCATTACAGGATTTAAGTAGGAAAGTGAAACCCTGACAGTGCTGCACTAATTGCAAAGGACCAGATTGTGATCCTCATTGTTTTGTGTTGGGTGGGTGGGAGTTTTTTTCATAGCGATGAGGGCTCTCAGGCAAATCATCTTGCTGGCTCAGTGGGACTAATTGGGAAGTAAACACCCATTACTGTGAAAGCCATGCAATTGGATCGGTGAACTTTCCAAGAAAGAAAAATAGCATGACTTTAAATCAAATAATGCAGTAAATGGAAAAGGTGGTTGGAAGGCTCGTGTATAAGATCAATGACCAAATATATGCTTTTGCTCTTCAATTTTAAACTCATTTTGAACCCAAGAACCCAAGGTCTTCCTTCTGATTTCATTCAAAGAGATGTTAGTAAGAGGAAGACCAGCATCACAGAGCTCAAAACAAGTCCCACATTTTCATAGATTCTCAAAAAAATAAAAGCAGTCCTCTGTAGAGAAAGAAAAGAATGTGTGTATAACAGTCATGGATCAGATGTTGTATTTTCAAAACAGTTGTTGCCAGACTAGGACAAAGGGTTATTTATAATTTTAACCCTAATTAACACTAGAATGAGATTTCCTTTAATTTTCCTTTGCTACTAAAAGACATATTCCCACTCAAATGCATGGTATTTCATCTCACAATAACCCCATGGATTTTACAGGTATACTCAAGGTTGAAAATCTTTGGTAGTAAAACAGTATCCAAAATGAAAGCTTTAACCCTCCTGTCTGAATGAGTTCAGAATATAGCAGCCATCAAAGAGAGTTATGCATTTCTTTACCTAATGCCTTTTGGATAGAGCTGATTTGTGTAACCATAAATCTGTATGCAAGCAGAATGAAAATGGCTGTGGAAAACAAACAGATCAGAAGAGAGCTGCTTCACGTTCAGAGGACATAAGTACGGAAGAGACCTGGAAACAGGGGCTGCCTGCAGTAGAGGAAGTTTCAATGTAGTCACCATCTTCCTCCTCCCTTCCATGAAGACACAGAGGTTTTGTTTATGCAATTAATATAAATGAGCCTGTCAATTCAGAAGTACTTTTCCCCTACCTATGTATGTATACACAAACATGTTCTTTTTTTTCCTTCTCCAAAATCAGTTTGCATCTCCTTTGCCTCCTTTATTTTCAAGGCATCAAGAAGGAACAAGAACATGTTTATCTCAATAATTGCTCTTGAAGGATATGTACAGGAGCAAGTTAAAGGTTTTGATTTGTTGTCTGAAAATGGAAGTTATTACTTACACTGGATGGACTTGGGAGAGACCCTGTCTGTCTGGAACATGAATGAAAGCATTCTTTAAGTCTGCCAGCCAAGTGGAGCTTAATTGAAGACACTGGAGAATTTAAAATGACGGAAAAACGAAAACAAAATAAAATATATATTTAAACTACTGGGCCAAGATTAAGCGGCATAGAGAATATTCCATGTGGGCGTAAGAGAAGAAGGAATCATGGCCAAAGCCTATTTAGACAAACTTGAACAATGTCCCCTCTCAAAACTACTGGAACTGAAAAAAGTGACTCTCCAGAAAGAAGAGGCTTTCAAAGTCAAAGGCACTAACCTTTAGAAGAAATTTTCACATAGTGCAGCTTTGAATACAGATTTCTAAACTGTCTCTCTGCATTTCATCGTGTGTAATAGGACAGCCTAGTCGAAATGAACAAATAAATTTCAATTCTTGTCATGGAATGAGGAGGAAGCATGGTTACTGTCACTGTGGCTGAGTTAGGTATATAACTTTGCTTATCAGATTCATCTATGTTCTTACAAGAATGAATGTAAGTTTGGGGTGGTTTTTGCTGTTTTCTTACTTGTGTTACCTCTTACTGCTTGTTAACACAGCTCCCTCAGTAAATTATTCCCTAGTGCACTCCCCGGACCTGTGGTCAGCCTGCACCACACATCCCAGATGAGAACAATTAAACTCAAACCCTACTACTCTCTGCAATAGGGTGGCCTTATCCAAGCTGCTCACTGGGAATCAGCAGTGCCCTTCATAAATCATCCCCAGGAGCAGTTTGGGAAAGCATTACTCAGCACAGGTCAAAACCATGGGCAGAAAGATTTCCAGTGCTATTTACCAGTATAGATGTATCATGAACACATATTGCTTGTATTTGAAATAAATTTATGGAAAGTGTTCACCTTAGTGAGACCACCATAAATGCATAAAAGTAGTTACTATCCTGTAAATCTACTGTAAGTATTAAAAAAAAAAAAAAAAGTAGTCTATAACTGGTTTACAGATCTCTGTGAAACATTTATACTTTATTTGCTGGTTCAATCACTTAAAAATAAATATTTTTTGATATGAAATGTCATTGTGACATTAAAAAAAAAAAAAAAACAACTCTTTTTCAGAAAATGTAACAGGAGTATATAGTAGCTTAAAAAAACGTGGTTGCTTTATGTCTGAAACGATTTTATGAATCCAACCCAGAAAGAACATACAATTTGGATTTACCTGAATTTGCATTTTTCTTCATCTGCTCAGAGATATTAGGCATGGCAATAAGTATTTTAGTTGATAAGCAATATGAGTAGGACAGGAGGCCATGGTCATTAGAAAGAAAAAAAAAAAACCACTGACTGGCAGAAAATATTTTTTAACTACTGTAGACCTTCCATAATCTACAAATTACACAATTACATGATTCCATGGTTTTGTCTTGATGGTAGGAATACAAGTGGGCTTGCAAATTAATGTTCTCTTACTTTCTTCACCCAGTGGGATGTGAGAGACTGGTATAACCAATTTACCTTAAGCACTTATTTTTGCATGGGATAAAATGTGTGAGTTTTGTCTCTCTGCAGAGTCTACTCAGCTAGCTGATTAGGAAACCAAAGTTAGGTAAAATGAATGGCCTACTTCTACTACTTCAAGTTGGTTTGGAAAAGTCCCTCTAGGCATGAAATGTGCCAAGTGCCTTTAAAAATCCAGCTCGAGATCTCTGCAAAATCCCAACCACCTGTGATATGTGCTCAGTTTGCAAGTACTTTTCTGTGCTTTCCAAACATCTTTGGCTCACATCAGCAGAAAATATTTGCAACTAACACAAACTGTTCCAACTGCAGATGCTGCTGAGAAGCTGGCTTACCCGTGTAGGAGGAGGTCAGCTGTCAGCACAATACCTCAGGACACTGACAGTCAAAGCCAAGCAAAACTAGTACAGATGCAGCCAAGAGTTACTCAACAGCCCTGCAGTGAAAGGTACCTACTTCACAAGCCTCCCACACACATGGTCTTGGGTACACCACAGCAGTTACCACAGACCTGACACTGAAGAAGCGCAGGTGTCCACCTAAGGAAAAGAGATTAAGGAAAAGAGATCAGCATGTTCCCCCAAACAGAAACATAAAATGAAAACAAACATTTCTGAAAGTGAAAATAAGTATTTCTACCCTCCACTGAGTGAGAAAGAATTGGGGATTTGTTACTTTTCTCACTGCAGAGGACCTTTGGCACCTAAGCAAATCTAGTTGCTACTCTGATGATAGATAGCTTGTCACATTTCCTTAGGAAGGAAGTAGTAGACAACTACATACTTATTCTGGAAAGGTAAAACCTTTGTTATCTGTGTTATTTGAAGAGAGATCTGGACCGACTACTGAGTGCTTGGCTCATAAAAAAAAAGAGATATATAATACTATATGTATATACATAATTAACATCTTCAGTTTTCACACTGTCAAATAATCTCCTGACCTCTCATAAACCTTTGGATGATTCTGAAAATCCTATAAATTTCCTCTATGATGCTTAACCCAGAGCCTGGGAACTGCTAACCCATCAAGAGAACATGTGCTGAACACAACACATCATCCAGAGACCTGACTAGGAAAAGTGAGTTGCTACAGAGGAACCACTGAAACCCTGACTGCAAAAGGAAAACAAAATATTTCCCTATGATACCAGATATTTTCAAATAAATGAAAAAGAGAGCAGAAGGCCTTACAAAAGAAAGATGTCAAGCAATATCTGAAATACTGAATGCAGCATAAACTGAGTGGATCCTCTGTCACGGTATGTTGAACTTCTGTCAAGGGTATGAAACAAAGGGAGAGGGAGGGAAGAATAAAAACTGACAGACTACAGTTCACTGAAAGTCTGATCCAAAACTCAACAAAATAATGGGATTTTAATGAGTTTTGATTCCGTCCCAACCAGTTTATTTCCATGCATAAATGGAAGTTTTGGAAGTATCATTTATAACGTCATGAGGAAAAATGTCTAGAGATGGTCTAATTAGATGTTTCTAAGAGTGTTATGAAGCATGATAAGCAATAGGATGGGCTTTTAAAATTAATAAACAGTCTTAAAAATCAGATTATTATTTTAAAGTTAGAAAGTTATTGATAGGACCTTAAAAGAAACCCCCTCCATGAAGAGGAAAATAAATTTAAACTGATAGGGAAAACATAGTAGAGACACTCAAAAGATGCACAGAATTTTGTTGGGGGAAAAAAAAAAAAAAAAAAAAAAGAAGGGAAAAAAAAGAAAGAAAAAAAAGGAAAAACTGAAGTATTGAAGAAAAGCAGGATTATGATGTTAATAACTGGATGAAAAGAAAGTCGTGTCAGGTCTGAGTCTTTTCTGTTTCTGAATTGTTTAGTATTATTCCATTTTATTCTCTCCTCTAGGCTTCCTAGTGCTATCACCATGCTGGGCTCAATTCACCTCCTGTTCAAGAAAGAAATCATGATGCTGTGACTTAGACGGTTACAAGGGGAAACTGACTGTGATAATTCAGATTAATGTACAGATGTCAGTTTTCCTTGGCAAGCTGTTAACACAGATGCAAGTCTTTACAGAGGCTCAGCTTTCATTTCTACTATCCAGATTCTCCCCTCTCTGATTCCTCAACTCCCAGTGGAAGTGAAAGGGACAGTGTCAGTGTGGGTCATTTTGCTTCTTAGTTGCTTTCCTTAATATCCACTTACAAACCTAAAAGCATATTTATTCACTTTATGGTTAGGCAACCATAACTACAGTCACATCCAGAGACTTGAGCAACCATGGGACAACCTAGGCATAATTTAAAACCTGTGATACAAGGCTGATTAATCCAGAAGTCCAAAATTCAAAGCCTGGACTTAATAGCTGAAGCCTTAAGTTCAAAATATGTGTGAAGTTCTGCTACTGGGACAATGCCAGATCTGAAAGAGAGCCACTGGGATTCATGAACTACATGAGAAAGTTAAAGTGCTGTGTGGTTTTCAATTTCAATTTCCATGCTTTAGAACCCCTTACAAAGCAGTGTGCAAAGACAGTAAGTAGCATAAGGGAGTTGGTGTCACAGAAAAAAGCATGCTCAGGTCGTTTGCCTTGCACTGCTTAAGCCAGAACTTACAGCAAGAAATCAGTATCAGTAATAGCATTGCCCATTATTAAGGTCCAGGGACAAGTTCTGGTCATATCTCAACTACACACTGGGAGTACAAGGCCACTGTATGCAGCAGCTTCATACCTTTTTATGCTGATACTATTACTTTGAGTTCAATATAAGGAAACTCAGGCTGCTGCCTGGGCAGGATGCAGTTGGATCCAAACTACTCCCTAGTCTTCTGTGTGATTAGGGGATGAACGTTCCTAAATACACTGATGTGAACAAATGATGCTGCTGTGGGAGTGCCAAGTCCAATATGCAACAGTTGCTCTCATCTAAGAGGCCAAGGCTCACGTCATATCCTTCCCACCCCTTCATACTTTTTGTTCAGAAAATGAAGTTTCTGGACCAGCAATGTCAAGTGAGGGGAACTTGCCACTGCACCTCTTCCTTCTCTCCTTATACATCCTCTCCTTATTTTTGAACACCTGGCCATCCTCTCGACCTCAGAAGAATCATCAGCTCTTTCAGTTTTCTCCTGGGACAGGTTATTTGTGAGTGGGTAAGTAATGATGCTGCTGTCAATGCTAAGCAGGAATGCATGCACTCTAATAGCAGATAAAAATTCCTGTTGTTATTTTTTATACGGTATCCATATGTTCAAATTCTTTATTGAATAGAAGGGACCATGGAGTATCTGCTTTCCTTAAAGACATGTTCAGAGGTTAAAAAAAAATAAACCCACATCTACTTTTATAATGGATTAGTGTTCCATGAATTTGCTTATCCATTCTTCAGTACCAGAATTAATCAATAAATGCAATAAATTGAAATAGATAAATTAATAAAAATTACAAGTGCTGCTGTGAGACTGATGCCAGCAGCTGTGATACAAGGGTGGTTATATATCAGTGATTACACATTAGCTCAGCATAAAGCATTTAAAGATCCCAGATACAACAACAGCAACAACAAAAGCCTCACAATGTGGCAGTATTTTTTATTCAATGTAGTCTATACCACATGTTACATTGGCATAAAAAGAATACCATATACTGAGTATATAGAGTTATAGAAAGAAGAGGTAGGATCATCTGGTATTGGATCATCTCTCCCATCTCTCTGCTAACACAGTATTATTCCCTAGTGGGTATTTTTATTGCCTCGCCCACCCTAGATTAAAATGGAATTTTGCAGTTAGGCTTCTTTCACAGACTCTTCCACAGCCCAATAGATCTCACAGCCATTGTTATCTGATAGCAGATCTCTACTTTTATCATCTCTTCACTGTACCAATTGCCCTCAAGTTCATTTTTTTTCCAGAAAACTTCAGTCACGAGGTATCCTGAGGTTGGAACCCAGCAAGAAATCACCTTGATTATTCTTCACACTTCTTTTCATACTCATGAACAAGAGATATTTGTACAGCCCATGTCACATATATAGCAATATTAACTAGCACAACCATGGGATAACTATGTTTTTAGCAGTATTTGTCTCTTATATGCAACCAATAATTACATGACTAAGTGTAACATTCCAAATAGGCAATAGTCAGTTGTTAAATTTGCCTTTAAAAACATTTGTTCTCACCAGAAGTGGAGTTCTAGGCATAACTGCAAATGTACATCAGTCAAGTATGCAAAATTCATCTTAAAGTGGCTACTTTATTGTTCCTTAAAATGTTAGTGTTTTAAGTGTCATTTCCCAACCTGCTCATGCTACAAATTTTAAAAGAAGGAGAATTTTTGCTTTCCAAAGGAACATTTCACACAATTCTCACCCTGCAGGATGATGAGGTAGCATACAAGGGGTGATAGACACCACCAGAAAGAGTCTGGTCCCATCCTCTTGACACCTGCCCATTAGATATTTGTAAGTATTGAAAAGATCCCATCTCAGCCTTCTCTTCTCCAAGCTAAACAGACCCAGATCTCTCAGCATTTTCTCATAAAGGAGGTGTTCCATCCCTCTAATCATCTTCATATCCCCCTGCTGTTGTAGTTCTCTCCAGTAGTTCTCTATCTCTCTTGAACTGGGGAGCCCAGAACTGGACACAGTACTTCAGATGTGGCTTCCCTAGGGCAGAGAAGAGGGGGAGGAGAACCTCCCTCAACCTGCTGGCCATATTCTTCTTAATGTACCCCAGGATACCACCAGGACACCCAGGTCCTCCTCCATGCAGCTGCTTTTCCAGGTGGTCAACTCCTAACCTGTACCAGTGCATAGAGTTACTCCTCCCTAGTTGCAGGCCCCTCAACTTGCCCTTGTTGAACTTCATTAGGTTCCACTCTAACCAACTCTCCAGCCTGTCCAGGTCTCAGTGAATGGCAGCACAGTCATCTGGTATATCAGCCACTCCTCCCATTGAGGTCATTTCTGAGTATGTTTAACAAGACTGGACCCAATACTGACCCCTGGGGAACACTGCTAACTACAGGCCTTCAGCTGGACTCTGCACCACTAATCACAAACATCTGAGCTCATACAGTTCTCAACCCACTTCACTGTCCGCTCATCTAACTCACACTTCCTAATCTTACCTATAAGGATACTACAGAAGACAGTCTCAAAAGCCTTGCTGAAGTCAAGGTAGACAACGTCCATTGCTCTCCCCTCATCCAGTCATGCCATCATGAAATGATATCAGACTGGTCAAGCATGATTTCCCCTTGGTGAATCCATGCTGACCAATGTGGGTAAACTTCTTTTCCTCCACATGCTTAGAGATGACCTCCAGAATGAGCTGTTCCATCACCTTTCCAGGAATGGAAGTGAGGTGGACAGGCCTGTATTTTCCTGGGTCCTCCTTCTTGCCCTTTTGAAGACTGGAATGACACTGGCTATTCTCCAGTCCTCAGGCACCTCTCCGGTTCTCCATGATATTTCAAAGATGATGCTGATAAAACTCCCCACCATAACATCCTGTAGTTTGTATAGATAAGGGCTGACTGTAGTTGTTGGCTTCCTCATCTGTGGCACATTTGCTCACCATCAAGAGACTTTCACTCTCTAATGATACATTATTTCAGTTGTTTACTCCAGTTACAGAAAAAATGTCTAAAATTGATATACTGAGGCACTAAAATGTTCTAAACAAGATAGCCAGCCTACATTAATGGCATCAGTTCCTACTTACATACCAGCTGGATCATTTATGTAGAAGTTACTGGTTTTCTTTTAACTGAATATCATCTTCTTAACAAACACCTGAGTGCAGCATGCTGCTGCCCCTAAGAAATAAAACCTAGTCTCAGTGATACCCCACAAATTTTAGGGTTTTGTCCACAGTTTCTAAGGTCACCACAGAAATGTTTCAAACAGCAAGTGTGAGCTCTGCACCAGACACCTGGGCCCTAGCTAAGCAAAGCACTAATTTTTCTGTCTTACAGTCATCCTACAAACAAATTAATGGGATTTTCTTGACTGAACTGCTATAGAGATACTATAAACATGTCTTCATTCTTCAGAGTAGGCATCTCCTGGCCTCATATTACCCATTCTAAGTGTAGCCTATTTATAAGGGGAAATTATGGAATTTTATTTTTTTGGAAAATTATTTCCCCGGTACAACGATAATGAAAAATATCCTCTCATTAAAAATGTAGGTACATATGTTGAAATATATTACTACATAAAATGTGAGCAGTGAAAAACTTGAAAATGGAAGTTTTTGTGCCTTCAGTGGAAAGATCAGTCAATCAATTTTGGGATTGCTATTCTAGCTCACCAGCCTGTTGGATTTAACATACAAAAGACCCTGTGGAAACACAGCCAACTGTAAGCATTCAATTCCAAGTACTTAGGTATATTCAGCTGTGTGCACAGAAACTTAAAAGCATGGTCACTGTAAAATATTTAAATTAGAAGTAACACATAATTTACAATTTAATGGTGTTGCATGTACAACAGCATACTATGGCACTTGTATCCTCCAGTAGATAGGTAAGCAGATATGAAAAGGCCTTCTAACAGACAGGTATGGTCTCACATGACTATTAATATATGGTGTCCTTGGCAGCAGAAATGGTCATTTAATGAAGCCCACTTTTAGGCTATGCATGTAACTTATGTTTTAACTTTTGTAAACAGCACCTAGTTGCTACTGCTTGAGGCTCTGTATGAATCATTAAATAAATGTATTCAACAATTTATACAAAGTCAAGAAGCAGGAAAACTCCATTTCCATATTTAAATCTTCCTATATGTACATCATTATTTTATTAACTTGTCAACATATGCACCCTATCTACAAACTGTACTGAAGACAGTTGGCTTTCATTGTAGCCTATACTTAAAGAATTTTGTGTGGAGCTGTAGAAAAATAAGTTGTAGTGATGGTGTGTAACTTTTCTTTAAGTAGCCAAGTCAAGAGATGATCAGATTAATAAAATTGCTACTTATAAAGAAATGAGCTATGGCTGCAAATCACAATCAAATGAGGACTTACAGAGTAAGCATATATGATCTCTTCCAAGCTCAGGCCTCTTCCAGCAACTGGAAAAGGCAGTCCTACAAAGGCTCAGACACAGGCTTTAAACTTAATGTGAGTAATCACATTAGCATGAGTTGAACTTCTCTTGTGCTTAAACACATGTGTAAGTCTTCATAGGATTAGTATTTAAATTCATATGGTTAGACTTTTATGGAATATAGAAACTAGACAGTGCATAACTCTAAGAAAAATATACTTTTATCATTGATTTTACTCACCCAAACAGTTCAGAGTTCTAATAAAATGTACACGGAATAATAGTATAAAATTATTTTTATCCTTTATTCTCAGTAGCATCAGTCAATGAGAAGAAAAGACTATAGCCTATCCATATTTAATTATAAAGAAGGTTTCTCTCTGATTAATGGAATCATTAAACATGCACAGATACATTTCATGGTATTAAATATTAGTTACCTTCCAGTATATTAAGAAGTAAAAATCAGAGTGGATTAAATGGGAAGAATTACTCTTAGCGTATGTCTTACAGTGCATACAACCCCTCACTTGTTTCCCAGGAAACGAGCAGGAAGTGCAGGCATCCAACGCAGTACAAGAAAATGTGCATAGGCTGCAGAACAACTGGAAAAAATCTTGATCCCTCTTTATTTATGGTTTTAGCTATTGCGTTTATATGTGTTTATTCTAGGCTTTACAAAAGAACAATTCCAGCACTACTCATACTCCAGCACCAGCAGTTGGTGTTTCTATTAAAAATACAATAAAAATACTACTTTAGGCATTAGGAGATACGGAAAAACATACCAAATCAAAATACCTGCAGCATATGTTCATAATAAGGAAGGATTTATCAAAACATTTTTATTTGAGAACCCCCATGTTTTAAGTGGCAAGTAACTGCATTAACCTCATTAGATGTGCCTCAGTTCACAGGTGCTTATATATATTTATATACATACACAATTTACAACCAGATAATTCATTTCTATCCAATAACTATATTAAAATAAAGTATAAAG
>JAAGNO010022461.1:819-65946 GCA_033439905.1 Ceryle rudis
TAAGAAATCAAAGTGGAATTCAGAAAATGGGTGGAAGGCTTGGATGTAGGTTTACAGGCTCTTCATCAAAAAAAGAATCAAAAAGAAGGGGAAGGTGGTTACATTACTTACGAAACACTGTCAGCTGAGCAAAATACATTCCAAAATAATGGCAAAGCTTCAAAAGAAATTTTCTTAATATTTATGTTTCATATAAAGGACGTACATGAATCAAGACTTGATGAAGGTGATCCCTTGACTTAGGGAAAATAAACACTTTAGTATATCATACTGTGATATACTGTCAGGCAAAACAAACCTGCCATGTTCTTTCTCACTCCTGACTCTGCCTGTGATAAAGTTCTGAGAAACCAAGATTTGACTTGAGCCAGAAGCAGCTTGTACTATTTTTTACTTCTTTTACACCTCTAGTCTGACTTTTCTTTCCTCGGGTTATGGGAAGAGCACCTGGCTCATGCTACTGCTTAAACCCTGGGAAAATGAAAATCTCTGGCCTTCAATCCCCACAGCAAAGTTAATAGCAGTGGTTCAAAATCTAGTTCAATAACTGTGAGTCATATTAAAATATTGGAGATCACTAATGTTAATTTTTTTTTTACATCATCACAGGCAAGGATTACTTCCCCATGCACCACCCCCTGTGCCATTAAAGCAACAGTCACAGAGAATTTGGCAAGAAAGATTCCATTTATCTTCTGTTTCACAGACCTTTTGAAATATATCAACATGGAGATAAATACTTCTCTTTATTTTCTGGACCTTTCCTCTCAATCTATCATGCATTTGGGGCTTCAGTTTTATTCCCTTCACATACATATTCATAGACTGACAATTTACACTTTGACTGTCATGTCACACTATCATCCAGCAAACAGCAATGGATACAGTCACTAGCTGAATGGGAAAAGGAATGTAACCACGACCATGGCACACAATGCAGCTTTACAGACTGGTCCAGAAAAGTGAAGATGAAACATCCCTTACAGCAGTTTTGGTAATTCCATGCCTAATGTAACTTTGCAAACACAGAAATAAGGTAACATAAGTTACTATGAAAAAATACTAAAGTGCAAGGTTATAACAGATTTGCTCTTGACACCACCTCTGCATTACTCTAGTTTCAGGCTTGGATTAACACAGTGGTGCTTCAAGTTTTTTCCTCCAACACCAGATGAACAGAGACAAAAATGGTGTTATAGTATAAGGGAACAAAAACATGCTAGAAGTTAGCTTAATATTTACCTTGTTAACTTTTCCACTATTTCCACTTTACTGGAATGTCTTTGACCTTGTCTGATTGTTCTGTACAGGTAGCTTTGTATTATGGCATGTGCATCTAAAGCTTGTTGTCTGGGATTAATCTGTTGCTCTACAGTACAAAAAACTGTCATGTGATGCTCTTCACTGGTTTTGTGATGTTCCTCCCTGCAGGCTACTCTGAAATGATACAGATTACCTTTATGTTTCTGAAAGGCATCTCAGTGCAGGACACCACTTTCTAAAGAGTTTCTGCCATAGTACTCACTGGTCATGCTGAGAAAAATCAATCTCAGTTTATACACTGCCCTTTTGCTCTTACTCTAGTCTGAAAGAAGGAAAAACCCACAACCTATACATTACTAGCTTTAACAACAAAAATAAAAGGTTAATAAGAGAGTGAAATAAAAATGCTGTTCACTTCAGAGGCAGAAATGGACATATATATATCTAACATAATTTCAACTACATTGAAGAACAAAATACTTTTATGCTCTTTAGCTTAAACTATGTATGGAAAAATGCATATTTATACATTCAGGTTTTTTCTATGCTAGTGCCTAGAAGCTCTGTTTGGAACACTGTTTAATGAATTTTTGTGCACACACACAACCAGCTCATATTCTGTACACACTAATGTGGGTGCCTTTGCGTGTCAGCTTTGTGTCTACAAAGGGAAGCAAGAAAAGGATAAGGGAATAAAAAGCATGGAATTTTTTGAATCCACAGACTTCCCATTAATTCTGCCCGTATGTAAATACTGCCTTTTGTAAGAATTAAGATATATGACGCATGGTGTTTGTTTCTACATGTGCATGCATACCTACATGTCTTTTGATATTTCTATGAGACTCAGTAGTGGTATATGAATGTAGTAAAATAGTGGTATAAACATAGTATAAATAGTGGTATATAAATGACTGCATTCCTCGAATAATACATGTTGTAGACAAATGTTAGTATTTCTAATTTAAAATCAGAACTAAAGGATGAGTTGTTAAATGCCATGCTCAAGATTAAACGGTGAGTCTTCCACAAAGTTGGAAATGTAAAGACTCAAGCTAAAGTTTTAATCCCTGAACTGCTTTTCTCTTTATTTACCTGAAGGTACAATTAAATAAATCAGTCACTTTTCCATACTTCTTTTTCTTCCTTTTTCTGTCTAGATAGCTAGTTTCAGTTGATCAGCTGTCTCTGCCACTGAGGAGTTGAAGAAAATGTGTCCAGCTGTCAAAGTTTTAACACCATCCATATAAAAATGGCCTACATGAGCAGTTGAAAGAACTGCTGTTAAAATGTAATTAAATAAAAAAATTTACTGCCACACCAACAAGTCTGTATATCAACTTGAGAATAGTTTACAGGCTTGGAACAAGAAATCTTGGTCTAAGCTAACATAAAATAAACCTCCAGCAGAATGTGTACAAACTGATGAACTGGAAAAGGCCATAAAAACAGGGTAGTGCATGCAGTTTAGGTGTGGCAATCAGAGCACCTTCAGTTTGTCAGCTATTGTGGTAATATCCTCTTTCAAAGACTCCAGCTCTCTTAGCTGCATCTCCAGCTTCCTGAACATGTGCATTTCATTCCTCTTGGCTCCAGTTTCCAAAGCTGATATTTCCTAACCTAAAACTTCTTAATTCCCCTAAAGGCACAAAAAACTACATGTTCTAGCTGAAATAAACCTGACTGTTTGGGGGGGGGAGGGGTAATAGACGAAGTTATAATTATTTGGCTGCTTGTCCTTAAGGCATATGCCAAATTAACTTCCCACTCTCAAATGTGAAATTGGAAAAAAACCAAAACCAAACAAAAACTTCTCAGGGAAACTTCTGTGAAGATGGAAAAATAGATATATATCATTTTTTTCCTATAAAGGAATTCCCTTAAAAAAATCTGAAGTTTTCAGATTTCCATTAAGATTCACAGTCATTCCCTCTCTCATTCTTCCCTGACTCATATAAATTTGGAATAATGAATAAGAAAAAAAAAAAATCCCTCTGTAAGTCTGGAAGATGTGAAGGTTTCAATACAAACTCTCTTTAAACAAAACAGAATGAGAAAGGTTGGCTATAGCAGCAAGCTAAGCTATGCAGCAATATATTCTGTAACATTAAGAAGAAAAGTGCTCTGGCTTCTGTATGCAATTAGGATTCAAAATTAATTGTACTTTTATTTTTGTAGGCTAAGTCAGCTTTGAGTCCTTAGTTTTAGTAGCTAGCTAGCACTCACAGAATGACTGAGAGCAAACAATAACAAATCTGGGGGTTTTACCCAAATATTTGCTGTTTACCAAATACAAAGTTTAAGGCTGAATACCTCTTGTGGCACTTCTAGATTTTTATTATGCCTTCCTAGTTTCAAAGTTGATTTACTAACATTTTATGTAGTAAACAGCACACAATTCTTAACATTGTCAATCATTTTGATGTTTTTAAATAAAGCTTTTTCTTTTTGCACCAAGATTTCTTTTTTTTTTTTTTTTCTATTTTTTTAACTGAAACATGTAGCTAAATGATAAGTAGTATGGATTAGTTGTGGCATTAGTAGACTAGGGTCACAGCAATCACCTTCTGTGCTTCAGTTTCAATGACTGTAAAGTGAAGTTGATGACACTGACCTCTTTTGCAAAGTGCTTTGATGAAAAGTGCTGTTTATAAGGGGACTAGTTACTTAATAATCATTTAAACAAAAGCATGAGTTAGGTGTACTGATGAGCAGAGATAGAATACAGAGTTCACCAAAATTACAACAATCCCTAGTTTGCAGCAACTTGAGTAAATTAATATCAGAGAAGAAATTTCTATCTATAGTCTTCTGCCTCCATTTCTGTGCAGTTACTTAGATTGCAAGTGTTTACTGATTGACACTGGCTTTTTGCAACAACCAACAGCATTCTGAGATCTTTGTCAAGAAGAATCTGGTGTTTGTGGTAGAAGTTTCTTCCCCTGGAGTATACTTTGATTTATTTTTTATATGTTTCCTCAGCACACTCAGCTGTCCGCTCTCTCACAGGACGGTGTGGCCAGCACTCACTGGCTGCCCCCTGCCCTAAGCACATTGAGGGCTAAGGTTTATCACACTAATGACCGTGGCCGCTCATCCCTTAAGCTCAGATGGTATCACAGAACCCCAGCTCACTCCAGTTGAGTGTCACTCACACCCAGACAGTCAGGGCAGCCAGCGCTACCTGGACCAGGATGAGGCTGGCCCCACAGGCCCTAGAACTTATGCCTCCAGAGCACTGTGGGCTCAGGGGCTTTATCAATAATGGAATGGCACATTTTCCTTTTCATTCCTTCCTCAAGGTTGAAAGGGCAAAGGGAATACTGTCAGTGTATGACAGTTCCACAAATAAAGAAAATGAATTCTTTAGCACTTCTTTTGTACTATATGTATTATTGTACTATATGTACTTCTGCTTTCTCAGGACTGAGTACCAGGTGAAAGAGATATGCCATGACTTTTTTACTGGACACCTCTTGTAGACAGTTTTCCAATGATTACAGCCATCTGAGATGCTGTTAGATCACCATAACTATAAATAAATGTTCTAAATCCTGTCACACTCATAAATGATACAGCCAGGGCACTGCTGTGCATTGGCTGTGTTCTAGTTATCTGCAGTGACAGGACTGCTGTAATTCTGAATTCACATGATAGATGAGCTTTGCTAGAAATGCCTATGACTCTATTAAGCTAGGTTGTTAATCAGGGATGGAGATAGTGTTCCTATTACTCTGGTTAGTGTTAATAATTCCTGCAGTAGTCCAGAAATATAATTCCAGCATTACCACTTTACACATTTGGCTCTAGGTAATTTATGGATAGTACCAAGTGATACATCCCATAGCTATGAACTCAGTAACTACCCACAGAAAGTTTCTTAGCAACGTACATGAAGCAATTTCATAGTATACTGTGATTTAAGACAGAACCTTCATTAAAGTCTGCTACTTTACAACTAGAATTTTTTTTTTTTTTTTTGCAATCAATACATTACGACCTAAAAGCTGCCTCCTCACAAGAGTCTGAGTTATTTATAACTTACTAGCTTTTTTTCTGTCCCTGCTCAACAAAGTGTAAGAGTCACAGATATGTGTTCCGATGGACCAGATTATGATGCTTGTATGTATTCCTGCGTTCTGTACCACCCTTAGCATTGTCTGGGCCTGCTCCAGTTTACCTGGTCTCCTGGGAATGGTATACTAGGCAAACACATCCAGAGAAGAGCTCCCTGACTTTCCCCCCAACCTCCTCCTCTGAGTACCATTTGTCAGATTCAACTCCAATAAACCTCCTGTACTGGAGTGAGCAGGAGACTGTTATTAACACTAAGCATAAGGAAGCCTTAGCTACCCAGCAAGGGTAATCTTTTGTGATAAAAGAAAAGTTTAAAAGAATTCTCTTGGGCTCTGACTGCCTTTCTTTGTCTACAGTTAAAAAATACGTCTGGCACTACCTTACCTTGTAACCTTTATAACTCTCTTAAGTACTACATTTGTATCTGCACACGGGTTATTACCTCTTCTTTACACCACATGATTCAAGTAGCCTATATGGTTAATGTTTTATAATTATCAAAAATAATTCATTTAACCTAAAGACATTTACACCAAGTACCTCTTTAGTCTGAGCTTTCCTCTGTTTCCCAGATGCTCTAAACACACCTTCTACATGCAGAGGAAATTTCATATAAGCCTCAAGAAGACATTGCTGTGACCTTAGCCCCTATCTGAACTGCTCATTTAAGTCTGGATACAGCAGACAGCTTGAAGTGCTCAGGCAGTAGTAGTCCACTTCGAGCTGCTGCCTTTCCCAAGCATTTCTCAGACAAAGCCACACTGCAGGCTGCACATAGATCTTCCTGTGTAAATCCAGAAATGACAGGAAGCAATCGGCTTGCTGCACATGTGGCAATTCCGTCATTAGTTGTAGGTCCCAGCATGTTACAGGAGAGCGCTGTGGTGTGAAAAGCATCATAGCATCTTGCTACTAGATAAGCTAAGATCTGCACAGCTCAAAAGGATCAATCAGTGCCAGTTAAGCGAGGTCTTTTCTAACTTCATTTAAATGCTTATTTTTCATGTAAACGCTCTTCAGTGTTAAGAGACATGATGAGAGTTAAGAACCCATGTAAACTTTGGACTGAAAAATTCACAAGGCATATAGGTGAGTAAGAGAACATTGTTAAGAGCTACTCTTGAGCACTGGAAAAATTGGACCTGTCAGGAAAAACTTTGAAAACCTGACTTCTTGGAAAAGCAAATGGATTTATCAATTACTACAAAAAATGTCTCTAAATATTATATGAAATTATAGAATAAAAGAGTAGGTGAAGAAGCCTCCAAATTGAACCCAAACTTAATCATTTAACTAATCCTGTGGAAGTTTTTTTTTTGGTCTGGGGGAAGGGGAGGGTGTTAAATGTGTCTAATAATGATTGCTAGGAAACATTAATCCCAAAAGAGTTTATTCTACCATATGGGCAAAACAGGTGTTTGACAAGGGCAGCAAACAATATGAGGCAAGAAAAGCTTTAATGGCTCTTGAATGCATGAGTGAGAGTAGGCCAGGTGGATCAGCAAAACACCTAAGCATAACAATGGCAGCAAAAAAACCCGGGCTGACAAAATACAGTATTTCTAAACTGAAATGTATTGCTGCATCATGTCCATATCTAGCACCTCAGTTTTTGCTGTCCTGATATAGCAGTGTCAAAATTCTGATTTAAAATGGGGTCTTAAATGTTCAAATTACACCACTCCCAAACATGATGACTGCATCCTATAGAAGCCTAAAGAATATAAGTTCCATGCCATGCAGAAAGATACCAAGCATCATGTTCTATAATGCAGTGACTAGTCTTTGTCTATAGCAAAATTATATTCCTCTTCAGAACAGATTGTTTAATGCATTTACATAGTTGGTTAAACATAAAGTGATGCAATTTACTGACTCTGCAAAAGCATTTTTAAGTCTTCTTTTTAATTTTTTCTGCTTTTACTGTGACATACATGAAGCAATGTTAGAAAATATCAATAGAGCATTACAACATACTCTCTGCAGGGAGTGACAGGCTTTCTTGAACTTCAGAAAATAATAATTTATAACCAGTAGTACAGCAATGATACAGATATTAAGTTGCTGAGATAAAATGCCTTACTAATCTTGCAGTACCCTGGTGGAAAACCGTGTTGACAATGGAGGTTTTCTGCAACATGATTTGACTGTTTTATGTGCTAGTATTGTGCTTTTGTTTCCCAGTCAGTAATCAGAAGGAACAGCATCTTCAGCAGCCTCAACTAAATGAAAAATAACTGAATTCCATGCATCTAATTTCAATACTTTTTGTAGTTCTGCGTCTCTTGTTCCTTTCCATCCCATCTCTCCTGCCACTATATACTCTTTCCTGTATTTTTTTACATATATTGTGGAATTAAATACTTGTTTTCTATTCCTTCCAGCTCTGTAACACTCTCACAATACTGTTAGGCTGCTCGACATTGTTTCTGAGTAGACATCTCTGACCCAGTCGTGATAACCTTGGTAGACTACCCTTTCCCACTTTTCCTTTCAGGATTTGTAGATGCTAACTGGATGTAACCCGTTTCTTGTTTACAGTAGTAGAGCTAATTCAAGACCTAAGCTGTTAGGGAATGGAATCACTTGCTTCATCTATCTGATCTTCAAACACAGAAGTTTATGTTCTCATTTCCAAAACTAACTCATACATAATTGACTTGACAGTAAGAGGTAGATTTGGTACTAGCTAACTTTTGCAATATAAGATTCCTTTAGAAGAATACAAAGTTAGTTCCATTGCAAAAGAAAGGCCTTCCATCATTAAAAAAATGTCTGGAGAAAAGCAGCCTCTCTCTTAATTAAACACTTCTAAAATAGTTTAATATAGATAGAATGAGATGAATGATGACACACAAGTCATTTCTTTCCATCTATAGAGAAGCCTCATCTCCCCTGTCAGCAATCTCTATATTAGCTATTTCCTTACCCAGAAAGTAATAAGCTATTTATTTCCTGTTGAAATGTGGCTCAGTATGCCTGAAAAGAAGGAGAGTAGAATTCCATGTAGGTGCCAACGATTACCATTAACAGCTCCTGTGTAGGAAAAATAAAGTTGGGGTTTTTTTGGTCAAAAATACTGCATGTCCCTTACAGTCATTCCTGCACTTACAAAGGTTGCATGTATTTTATTTCAAAACAGACAGGAATGGATAAAAAAAAAAATGTTCCCTAATTCTTATTTATTGTCTATGTCACAAAAAGCTACCTACCCACTGAAATCTCATTCCTGCCTTGATTTAGATAACATTTGCCAAACTGTTGCAGAATTTCTCACTAGTCTCTGTGAGCAGCAAAATTAGGATAATAGAATGAAAGGCAAAGCTGAATTTAAAACATTTCGTAAAGGATATTCCAGGGAGGCAGGAAAGGGCAATATTACTAATATTGAGTTACCCTAGAAGTTAGATAACTTTTGATTCAAGAAAAAAATATAAAATAAAACATTTATTTCTCCTGCTGAGATCCAGATGGGACTCATTAACTGTGGAGACTGGCAACACTGAAACTCGGTAGACAAAACTAAACAGCAAATGTGGTTTCAAAGGCAAACACCTGCCTCAGGTTAAAAACAATAAAAAAACCCCAAACATACAACCAAACTGAATCTTTCTACACACGCACACACTACATCCATCTTGGCTCAAATTAAACAAAGTTTACCTGTGGAGCTTCCTCCTGCTTCTATCCTTTACCTGCTATTGGCTGGCTTAAGGACATGTGTGATGATCAATAATGGGATGTTAACACCACCTAGAGAATGCGCATGATGACACGTCCAGAGGAGGAAGATCACTTGTGAAAGGTTGAATATACCTGAACCAGCAGGATTGTTCCCATTTAATAATTTCTGATACACCACTAAGTCAATAATCAGGATTGTTAAATTAAATGAGAGGGAAGTCATTTTACAAGGTCCAAATTTACTTTACAATCTAAGTCTTGGAATGCAAGATTAATGGCATGCAGACAGGACAGGCAAGAATTGCCAGGATCCCCATTTTAGCAATGAGTACACCCTTCCTCTGTCTGGAAAACAGTATTTTGAATTCTGTTTACACATTTTTCATTGCATATTTGTCATATAAGACACAGAGACAGCAGAGGACAGTTTCCCACCTCCTACCCTGGAAAGTCAAGAACCTTTACTTGATTCGGTTCTCTCCTAATCAGAGAAACCTTGCACTCCCGATGCATACTGAAACACCTTGACCGTCTGAATGAAAAAATACTCAGTATCTCCAGTTGTATGACTCAAGCATGTCTTCCTCCACTATCCTGTACAACTTGAGGTGACTACAACTGGTAGCCTGCACATGAAGCACAATCCAATCCAAGCAGGTGAGCTGTGGCATGAGCATTCCCAGCTATTAAAAAAGGAAGAGGTGAAATTTAAGTAACACTTCAGTCCCTCAATGGCAAGCAGGAGATAAGAATTTATATGCTGGATTTTAACAAATAACATGATGGTTCAGTGTACAATCTTCCTAACAATTCTCATGTTTGGCTGTTTCGTACAACTATGTTGACTAGTTAGTTTCCTCCAAAAACCACAAGAATGTTTCTACTGAATACCCTACCAGGGTCCATTGAAATGAAAGCGCGACAGAGCTGAGTAAAGCTAGTAAAGCTGTAACCGCAGTGTTCTGTCCTTCAAATATAAATTAATCTCACGGTAGACACCTCCAGCCATAGCAGAAATAATATACCAGAATTACTTATAGAGCTCCAAGGAACAGCATAGCAAAGTGGTTGTGTGGGGTTTTTTATTACTATTTTTTTTCAAAAAAGGAAAATTAAAAAAGAACAGAAAGAAAAAAGAAAAACAAAGAAAACATAAAGAAAAGGCCCCTTTGCTTTATTCCTTATATCAGAGAATGACTGCATCATATAACTCGAGCTGTGGCAAATTTTATTTTGTTTCGTATTAATAGGTACAAGCTCCAATCAAAGACTAACATCATGATGTGTCAATTCTGCTCTGACAAGCAATACTCTCTCTTAAATAGCTAGGTCAGAGAAGCTAGGTCAGAGGGATCTTTTTCCTCAGCCTCCACCTTGCACCACTCTGAAAGTCCCCTTTCTGCTGCTAGAGAACTCTTTTACTGGAGGTTCAGCCTAGTGACAAGTATCTCAAGGTTGAAAGAAAGTGGGAACATGAACAATCAGCTGAAAGGAAGAGAGGACACACACAAAAAGGGTCTGTGAAGACAGGACCAGGGTATGAAGAGGGATGCTCTGGGGCAAAAGAGAAAGGAGCAGGCCTCACCCCGCTGAAGGAATCCATGGTGGCAGAAGCTCCTGCCTTTTGGTGGAGGGCCATGAAATGGAGCACCCCGGTAGAAAGTAGCTAGTAAAAATTAATTCAGGACAGTGTTTTCTGGCAGTCATGAGCTTACTCTGCTCTGTAGTTTACATTCCCATTGAAGTGACCTCCATGTAGTGCAGCTGTGATCAGAACTCAAGGCAGTAATTATCATTCTCAAACTTATTTAATGTCCAATGCTTCACCAGTTGTCAAAATACAGCTCAAGTATTATCTGAGTTAAGAAGGGTTCAGAGAATTTTTAACTTGATAGTTAAAAGAGCCATTGTGTATCCAACTTTTGTCTGGCACGACTATGCTAAAGTTGAGGGTAAGTAATACCTGATTGATTGCTTAGAAAGGTTGGCTTTGTGGTTTGTGGGGTTCCCAGCTATATGCCATCTGAGTGCCTGCATTTGATAAATGCAGATGTGATAACCTCTGCTTACTGCTATTATTTCTATAATTGACTGTTTATTCAAGAGCAATTGATTGATTGTTCCATTCATATCCCATTTTCCTTCCTTCTAAGCTGTGAGTAATATTTGGAAAGATCCAAATAAATCGATGTGTTATAAATGACTTGTATTATTATTGGCTAAGCATGCCTGATATCAGTTAATTCATAATTAGCACTGAGTCATAAGAGCGCATACTGAAATATCTGAATTGCAGGTAATCAGAGGAGTTGCTGCTTAACGGGAAAGTCTCACCCATAGTTAAAAATAGATGCAAGAAGATTTCATGAGATAATAAATCCGGAAAGAAATGGTACTCATTTAAAATTTTCAATCCATCTGAAGTACTAATTCTAGAATATAGCGCTATCACTCACTTCATTACAACTATAGGAATCAATTAACATAATATCATCACACCTCATCCTTCCCTTCTAAGTTGAAATTTCAAATTATTAATTGACTTACGTGCAGTAGATGGCACACATAATCCTCTGCAGACTAGAAACAGAAGTTTCTCAAAGAGAAGCTGCACCCTAAGCTGCCTAATGGTCTCTGTCATTCTAGCAGGTAATTAAAAGGCTTCCCACTTCGGCAATTAGCCATCAGAAAAGCAGACAGAATGCTCCACTTGTAAAATGAGGAATGAAGCTCATATTTTAAAGAAGGAATGATAATATTTTGCAATTCCATAATGTCTTTTCTTCAGGGATTTTAAATAAATTAATAAGCATTAATTAATAGGACCTTGTAAATTCCCTGGGAAATACTTGTGCTACCCATTATAAAAGAGTATAAAAGGGAATTCATTGCTTCACTTTCCACTGAATCATTCTTTCTGGATGTCTCAGCACTGGTGAATTTAGTCAGATTCTTATATTGAGGGAACTGTTGAGCATTTCTGGTCCCACTAAAACGAAATATTTTTCATGTTCAGCATCACTGAAAGTCAGACTTTGGATGTATTCTGTGTGACGACTAGAATTCATGCACAGTACTAGCACCGTTTAAGAGACAAACACTTAAAAATTAACCTGGTATCAAGCAAAATCTTGCTGCTAATGCAGATACAGTAACGGGGAACATTATTATGTAATAATGGTAAACATATCCGGTCATTCATTTCGAGACACTCCAAACATTTGAAGAAAACCATGTTTTGTCTGGTCATCTGATCAAATTATACATTCCATATACACAGGGGAATTCCATGAGAATTTTCTGCAACACTAGGATGAGTCTCAGCTATTAACAGAGATAACATCCATTAACTGTAAAACAGCAAATAGATTATAAGCACTCTACAGTGGAGCTTTTATCATTACTGTCACAGTTTATATTTGTTTGGGGGTTTTTTACGTTTTGCATTTGTTCTGTGAGTAAAACATCTAACAATTTTTAAACTGGCCTACATACATTACAAATGTATAAAAAACAAAAGACTGTAAAGAGAAAATGTTTTGTGAACACACTAGTAATCAATATGTGCATCTCCTACAAGAACAATGCTCCTTGAAAAAGAATAACATTAATGAAACTCGAGGCAGTTTAGCAGAGATGTAATCGTTATCTCTACAAACCAGTAAGTGTAAGGCAAATACAGTTTTAAAAAAGTTCTCTAAAAAAGGCTGCAAATCTCCTGAATGGAGATTTTCTGTTCCGGAAACATACATTGTCAGAATCATAAGCCACATCACTCAAATGGCCTTTTTTTCCCACTGTGTCCTTTGCAAGGAGAACAGCAAAACAGAGCTACAGTTTTTCTAATATGAAGCGTTTGGGTTTTTTCCTACACACACAAAGAAACTTCCAATTTTAATTTAAATACTTATAATAGGGGAAGTTTTGGAATATGTTCTGAAATACGTGTCCAAGAGCATACTAGCAGTTATAAGAGATGAAAACTATTAAAGTGTATGATTACAGAGATCATATACCATATACTTTAATGCAAAAATTTCTAACATCAACTACTTAGATTAGAAAATTAAGTACCTGCTATTTAATACAGCAAGGTTAAATCTGAGTACTACTATTTGAACACGTTTCAGCATAGAAAGATACTGCCGCTAATGAAAGAAATTATTTAAGTATCAATGCTTAATCAGTTTCCTTAAGTAGCTCATACAAAACAAAACAGTCAATTTGAAAAATTCTTCTAAAGAAAATTTTAACTACTTAGAAATCAAATAAGGGAAAAAACCCCACAATTCTCATGCTATTTTTAGATGGATTATTAAAAACATTTTTCTGAAATTACTTAACAATGAGTTCAAATTCCTGTTAGAAGAATCACATATTTTCAAATACAGAGATGTCAAAATCTGGACGTGCTTCAAATACGCATACTTTTTAAGAATGATATCTCACAAATCATCCTAATTTTGCACAATAATTTTTTTTTGGTTTTTTGGGGAGGTTGTTTGTTTGTTTTGGTTTTTTTTTTTGGTGCACAAGAAATTGAATGCAGGTTTGGGGTTGTTATTTTGCCTACTATTTGATAGTTCACTTGATTTATACCAAAATTAAGTTATTTTAAAGTTATCACTTATCAAATGGCCTGTACCACAGGCCAGGTATTGCCCACAAAGTTTGAAATCTGTGTGTCCTGCTAGGACCTTGAGCTGTCTGCATATTCACGGGTGTACCAGGTTTGCCTGGAGTAGAGTTAATTTTCTTCATAGTTGCTCGTACGTGCTGTGTTTTGTATCTGTGATGAAAACAGTGTTGATAACACGGGGATGTTTTAGTTATTTCTGAGCAGTGCTTACACAGAGTCAAGGCCTTTTCTGCTTCTCACGCTGCCTCACCAGGAAGAAGGCTGAGGGTGCACAAAAAGCTGGGATGGGCCACAGCTGGGACAGCTGACCCCAACTGACCAAAGGGATATTCCAGACCAGATGACATCTCACTCAGCATATAAAGCTGAGGGATGGCTCGGGGAGGGCACTGCTCAGGGACTGTCTGGGCATCATTCAGTTAGTGGTGAGCAATTGTTTTCATTTGCATCACTTGTCCTTGGGTTTTGTTTCTCTCTCTGTGTGGAATAATGACTGAAGGTGACTTAAAATTTAAAATAACATTAAAGGTACAGCATAGTTCACACATTAAGGAAAGGTATAATATCGGAGAAACTTTCAGTGTAGAGTGCAAGGAATCCATTTCACAACAGTTCCCTAGGCGACCCTGCACACAGCACGGGGGATGGAGTGGAGTGAAGATTCTGTGGCCAGGCCCTGTGAGATCATGGCAGAAATAGGAACTCAGTGATACCACAGGACTTATAAGCTGCCTGTTTGTCACCCTGGGCCAACAGTCTGTCATTTTTTGGCAAAGTGATGTCCTTTGTGCAAAGTTTGCTCGTTATAATGTCATTATAATACCAAAACACACCTCCATCCAAAGGCTACCCGCTTCCAAAGTGTGACCACCTCTCACTGAGTTTGCGCTGTGAAATTTCTTCAGCTGTATCTTTAAAAGTGGAGCGAGAGAAATTTACACCAATCATAATAAAGGTATTTATGACCAGAATCATAAATACTCAAGCTTCACCTTGAAGGTGAAAATTATTATAAAAATGGTTTGAGTAAGGGGGGTGTCAGGGAAGACATCATCGTGGACAAGTCAGGGCAGATACTATCACCGATCATGCCTGACTCCTGGGATCAGCTGACGGGCTGAACCTCGCTTCCCCGCATAGGGACGCCTTTGGGTAGGATCCGGACTTTCCAGGTATTTCCCTGGGAAACTTAGAAATTTTACTGAGCTGCTCTTTAATTGAACATATTTTGTATATCTACACATGCTTTGCAGACAGTGAATTTATCACTGGCAAACCACAAGAACCTGTACTTCTGTTGCTTTCAACAAACTGCACTGTTCACGCCGCCAGTTGCAAGAGTCTCTCATTGGGTGCTGCCAGCTCCTTACTGGCTGCGTGAGATGGTGGAGTGTGACTAGCTGGGGAGCACAGTGCTGTTAGTGAATCTAGAGCAGTGAGAGTTCAGATAGACTAACGCGACTGGACTAATAGTGCCAAATTGGACATCACTCAGAATCTAAGCCCAGCTGTCCCCTGTCCCTCTGATATCTGAGGACCAGCTGGAATGCAAGGGGGTTTATTTTCTGCCAAATTACCTTACCCTTTTACGTGAAACTGTTAGAAGAGGTCACAGAATAGTGACAAGTAAAGGGGATACAGACCTTTTATTCTCCCAGACTCAGCAGCACAAAAGCATTCCCTGTTGCTCTTGAGCCCCCTCCTTCTCCAAAGCAGCCTGTTGATCTGTCACCATAGAAAACCCAGTGCCTCATCTCCATGTTCACATGGTCTCATCCCATCCTCACCCTTTGATGTGTCCTACCCCACTCAGAATGATCAGGGTGGAAGTAACCTCTGCTGAGGAGGAGGGAGCTCTTTTGAAGTGGGAGCCATGAGACCATCCAGTGACATGGGTCTGGCTCTAATGCAACTGGTGCAGACACCAGTGGCGTTATGCTCCAGGGGAAACATGCTTAGTGGGATTCCAATAAGGGTGGCTCCAAAAAGTGTGGAAGTCACCCTTTCTGATTGTCTTGAAGTGCTTTAAGCCTAATGCCTGCTGCCTTATAATCAGGGCTTAGGTGTCCAGGGTTTAGTATTGCTTGCCTGCTGGCTCTCTGTGCAGTGTGTCTACCTTGCAGTCGAAGATAAACTGAGAAGGGCACCTCTGCCTGGCCTCTTCTGGCTCCTGAGCAGCACAGTTTCCAAGAACCCAAGGAGTGATAAACATCACATAGTTGAAGAAATTGACATGAAGACATAAAGAAGAATAGAAGACGACAGAGTAGCCTATGTAAGGAAACGCTGAAGGAAAATACTGACAATGGGGATGGATTGCAATAAAAATTATGAACAATATATAAGAGAAAAAACATGATTTCATATAAATTTTCCTAATCTACAAGCAGGGAACTTAACTGGTACATAAAATGTTGAATAGACAATTAAAATATAGAGGAAAAAAAATTAGCAAAAGCTAAACTGTCATATTCATACCTACTTTTTGTGTGGATAGGTGCATTGGGTCTGACTGAGCTGGAGTTAATATTCCCCATAGCAGCCCTCCCAGTGCTGTACTTCACATTGAGAGTTGGTAAAGTGCTGATAACACACCAGTGGTGTGGCTACTGCTGGGCAGGGGTCGAATGGCACCAAGGCCATTTTTCAATATTCCCCCTGCAGTGGGATGGGGTGGACATGATGGAAGTGGACACGACTGGGACAGCTGACCCAAACTGACCAAAGGGATATTCCAGACCATATGATTTCAGCTGAACTATAAAAGCTAGGGGAGAGGGCGTGGAGGGGCGGTGTGGTGCATCATCAGAGCAACTGCTACGTGTTTGGAGCCCTGCTTCCCCAAAAGGTCCAGACATCACCTGCTGGTGAGAAGCAGAGATTAAATTTTGCTTTCTTTTGCTTCTACATGTGGCATTGCTTTGCTTCTTCATTAAACTGCTTTCGTCTTAGCCCATTTTTTTTCTCCCTGGTCCAGCTGAGAGGAGGAGGGGGAAGTGATAGAGCAGCTTGGTGGGCACTTGGTGTCCAGCCAAGGTCAAACCACCACAATAGGTATTTTACGCCTTTCTGTGTAGAGTATTATACCTTCTGAAAGTACTTTTGTCCAGGGTTTAAGAGCTTTTTAAAAGTCATGTGTGGGCAGGGAAGGGCTGGCCATTTGGCTTGGTATTTTTCTACTCCATTATTTTTCTGACAGAGTTCTGTATCCCGCAAGTTTTCCCTGAACAACTGTGATGTGTTAGGGCCTTTTCCTTCCTACATGAAAAATCATTTTATTAAATCATTTCCCAGACATTATTTTGACAATTAATCCCATGTATTCCTTCATATGATCATAATAAATGCTCATTTTTATGTCTCTTATGTTTCAGTGTATGTGCAGAGTACCACTATGCTGATTACAGAGATGAGTTATATGGCTTGGTCTTATTTACAAATACTTTATACATAAATTTTTAATACAGACAGATACAGTCATATAAACAAATTCTGGTCAAAATAATGAAAAAAAATCCTCCAGGGCAGCAAACAGAAATACTAGCATAATAAAATACAGAAGGCAAAATGAGTGGAGGAATAAAGCATAATGCCCAAGGGTAGTAGCAGTCTGCTAAATGTGATTACTTAAAATGAAATAAGGGTAGTGAGAAAGCAAACCAAAAAGCACCAAGATAATGAAAGTTTGAGCTTCTCAAATAGGAACAGTGTACATTCAGCTCTTAGAAAAAAAAGGTGTTTGTAGCCTTTTTAGTAGTGAATAAGATTCAGCAAAATCTTGTAAAAGTTTTCATCAGAAGTGTTAGGTCAACTACAGCTTCCTTAGTGGTAATCAGAAGAAAAGCTGTCTTCTAATACACCTGTAAAGGGCCAAGAACTCTATAAACACAGTAAAAACTGATACTAAGAAATAAAGCTATGTTTGTTTCTCCTGATATATTTATGCCTAGGAATGATCAAATACATAGAAAAAAAGTTAGCACTGGCATATGTGGATGGAAATGGACACAATAACTGGGTCTTCTTAAACAGAACTCTAAGTTAAAAGCCTTGTTCTGCAAGCTTATACCACAAACCTGCAAGTATTCACCTATGTGAGTATGTTTATACATATTTTGATCAATTTGCTATTTTATCTATGGATTAAAAGGTATTTTTAATATTTAGTATGGAAAAAAATGAAGAACTTTGTCATATAATACTTGTGCGCAACACATAGGCTTAGTGACATTTTAATACAGACCTGTTCTCAGATTATTTTGACTTTCTTCATTCTGCAAAGGGCATATACCCAGTCCCAAAACACACCTCTGTCATTTCTCAAAAGGTACTTTATATGTGCTCATTGTAACTACAGCTTTGTGGTAAATGACTTTCCTGAATTCAAAATTACTCAAAAATTCATAATGATTAAAAACAATACTCTGTTGTGCATTCAGAATGGAAGCCTCCATTATTCTGATTAGAAATCTACCACTGCAGGAACTGGCACACTTGCTTTCTCCATGAACTCCAGTAACAGTATGCATCAATGAAAAAAACTTTTCCTCAGAAAATTCTCATTGCTTCTAGCTCTGACTCTGTATCTCCAAGAAGCAGTTCAGTGGGGCAGGTATGTGTCATCTTGAATTAAATATCTGGTGGTTCTCTTTGGCTAGAGGGAAAGCTGGTGGAAGATAATCTGCAGCTCTGCTTTGTGTAAGCCTTCTATATAACAGTGTGGTGTGTGGGGAAGGAGAAAAATGATGTTGCTTTCTGCAGGCTTTTCACCCTCTCAGCAGGGTAAGGACAGGGAGTGACAATGGGGAAGGCAAAGGGGAGTGGGGGAAGGTGATTTTTAGTTTTTATCTTTGTTTTTCACCATCCAACTAATTTTTTAATTGGTAATAATGAAAGAACTTTTCCCCAAGTCAAGTCTGTTTTGTCAGTGACAGTAATTGGTAAGGGATCTCCTTGTCTTTATCTCTACGCAGGAGCTTTTCCACCTTCTTTTCAGCCCTCTTGAGGATGGGGAGTGAGAGACTGGCTGGGTGGCGATCTGGCATCTGGACAGGATCAAATCACCTCAGTTGTTAGAACTTATGTTAGCATGAACATTGCATTAAAGCATTTGCTAAATTATTTGATTACCTTTTACCTTCTGCAGCATCACGGTCAGGATACTAAAGAGGCCTCCTTAAATCCAGAAATTTGAGACAATCTGAAGACTATGATAAAAACTGTTTGGGCAATTTTCTAAAGATTCATATTATAAGTTCACATTATTTTTTTATCATCAGATTTAGTAATACTGTTATGTGAAATTATATATTCTCTACCTTGGGGGAATTCACTAATCTGTGTTTCTGAAAGTATTTTAGTTGAAATTTAATTACTTTTTTTCTAAGACCATTTCTGTAACTAGGGAGATTTTTGCTTCCCGTAAGGCCCATAGGGTTTAACCCAATTTAAAACTTCATAACCCTTTAATTTCCCTCAATATGATAAATGGTAAATATTTGCCTTAGGGGAAAAAAAAAAAAAAAGTGTCAGTGAGAGTTTTCCTGTGATTTTATAAGATGATTTTGCATTTCTTTTTTTTTTTTTTTCCCTCAAGATAAAATATATATAAATGTCAAATTACCAAGTCATTCAAACATCACTTTTGGACTTGGCATTCATTTGTCCTTTGGAACAGCCTGCTGAGCCAAAAAAATCTCTACCATCTACCGTAGATTAATCAGTTACAAAATATATAACAAGTGCTTTTACTTGGGTGCTCATGTCCTGTTTACCCCTATGCACTAATGCAAACTGTATCTCTTCACCGTTAATTTGATATGGTGTGTTCTAAGTAGACTTACAACAAATGACCGAATGCATTTACCAAATCAAATCACTGCTAAAACCCTAAAATGAATTGCACAGACATTCTTTCTAGTAGGTAGACAGAATGTTTACAGCTCCAGTAATGCTTTATAATGTTTGCTTATTTCTTAAAAATAGAAGGAGAAAAACAATGGGGTTTATTAATGAAAGAAGCCTTTTTTTGACAAAAGTATCCACAACATACTCAATGTTAACTTTTTTTGCCCAGATATTAATGAAGGAAAACTTTGAGTGAGAAGATTATTTTAATAATGCAACAAAAATCTGCAAGATTTAATGATAAACAGAAATGGTTTATAGTCATTTCCATTAACTATGCCTAATAGCTTTATTAAGCTCCTGCCTTATTAAGCTTAATGCCAATGCTTTAAAGATGTTTTATTTTGTTTGTCACATTCTCAAATGATGAGGTGGAGTACTCAACAGCAAGGCTATGTCTTTCTCAATGACTAGCATGTACCAATAAGAGAAAATTTATAAACAACGATGACTGACATTCACACCGTAAGAGAGGGCAAGGGGTACATGATACTGACTCTTATTTGTTCCCATGGCCCAAATGTCCGTTAGTGGATGCAGCCTACCAGCTATGCTCATAAAGCGTATCTCTGGTTTAGCAACATTTGAGAGAAAAACAATTAATGAACTCCAAGATCACTGAATTTTAAAATAAGAAGAATATAAGTGGATGCGAATCAGGAGATTCATAGCAAAAGATCCAAACCAAAATGCTAACGCAGGTGCACTCAAAGTGGGAGGAATGTAAACAATATGGTTTTCAAGAGAGAGTATGGCGAGTAGGAGCGTGCTTTCCTGCATTGCTCTTCTGAGGGACTTCTCCCCTTACTGGAAGGATGTCCTTTAAAGGAAAACATTTACATTCAGCTTCTGACTCTCATAAAGCCAGACTCAAAGATGCTTACAGATTATATGTTCCATATATCACTCCCCTCCAAAGTGGTAAGCTTTAATGAACCCAATGCAGCGGCTATTTTTAATATAGAGATGTATCTGCTTTTCAGCAGAGTGTTTTCTTTTGCTGCTCAAAACATTCCTTATGCTTCTCCTGTCCTAATGCATCAAAAGGCGCCGCAGATGCATTGTATGCAAAATTGATCACAGTTTAAATTACATGTAGTAATACATTTTAAATGTAATTACCTTCTCTACTTATCCTAGCATTGTAGACCTTTTCTTCATCTCAGTTTTGATGACACTGTATTTCATCTAATACTTGAATAAAACTTATGCCAATATATACTTTCTCTCAGCCTTATAACCTTTACAGCCTCTCATATCCCATTAAACCCTCTACTAAATGTGACGTCTCAGCTTTACTTAGATCTCCCTCTCCCTGCAGGATTTTAATAGCTGTATTACACTTTTATTCCACCAAGGAACAAGGATTATTATTACCTCTCAGGCAAATGGATTAAAAATATTTTATTAGCTTCTCTTACAGCTGCATTCACATCATTAGTATTAAAAAAGTCAGTATCTTCATTTGTATAAATATTTTTTTCATTCAGTCCTTGTTGAAAATGTACAAAATTCTGGTTTAGAGAACAAGGTGACTTTTTTTTTCCTCAAACGCTCTTTTGGAGCGTTTTCCTCAAACTTGTCTATTGGAGGGAAGGGAAGCCCAGCAGAAATACTTAAAAATACTTGACTAATATTTCTGACCAGTGGTTTTTGCTCTCATGTATTGTGTCCTTGCATTTGAAAGAATGAAATATAACATAATGCAGTAAAGTAGAATTATACTGTTAAATTGCTGTTTATATTCAGAATATTTTTATACCTCTGCTCTAAATGTAAGACATAGTGCCAGAAGAATGTCATAAATAGCTCTGCTTCACAAAATCCCATGCCAGAAAACGGTTACAAAATTCTGGACTCTGGCCATATTGTTTCACATACAAAGTAAGCCCTGAAAAAAAATATGTACAGATGGATGGAAATAAGGCTACTCTAAACCCCTTGTCTACACTGCCCCAGGTCTTCAATAGACACAATCTGGTTAAAAGATGTTATCTTCTTGTATGACTGTCAATGCTTTCTATACTAACCCATTAATGTGACAAAATCCCATTAGGAATTGTGCAGAGATAATAATAAAATAAGGAAAGTAATACAAAGACTCTGGACATGCAGCTGAAGTGAATAAAGAGGAATTTCCTATGTTGGCTTCACAGCAAGCAGTTACCTGATTGCTAATTAAGACCAAACAGTTTGGAGGAAAGACCTGATACCGCTCCATGCAATCATAAAGATTCCATCCTGAAAGCCAAATTTTGCCCTAAAAACATCCCAAACCATATTTCAAAACAGACTGATGATTATCAAAATAGAGCTTCACATTTTTATTACTTGTGAAAGGAAGGTTTTTTTCTTCACCTTTGAATAGCCTTTAATGAAGAAAAAGATGCAAGAGATCAATTTTTAAAAATAAAGCTAGATGCCACTGAATATTTCTTTTCACTGTATATAGCCTTGAATTGTTATTAAATAAAAAGTTCAAGCTATGGAAGATGATTCATAAGGAAAGTTATCTAAAGAAATAATTACATTATCATTACATAAAATGTTTCCTGTAAAAAATTACACCCTACACAATGGCCAACAAACCACTAAGCAGCAAAACGTCTTGTTTTCATGCCTTACAATTAAGACATCTCACTTGATTGCTATCAGAGTTTATAAGAGCTACTAGTTTAATCACAGCTATCTAACTGAGGAAATCTCCTTGACAGCATATTGCATACACACAAACAGGAAAAAGAAGTATCGGGAGTTATTAAAGTTTCAAACAAATAATTCAAAGTAAAGCTAAGAAGGTTGACTGAAGTTGATGCAGACATCCTTGTCCCAGACGAGAGTCAGACTGTGAACCGGTGAAAATATTACTTCAGTAATCCCATTAATACGGAAACAGTGCTACACAATTAGTAAATAAGGGCTTACATCACCTTATTTCTGAAGTTATTAACACCAGTAATATAAAATCGGAAACAGGGAGGCATGGAAAGGATGAATTAATTGTCTAAGCTCAGAGTGGGTATCTGTGGAAGAGACTGTTCTTCATGATGAGCCCATCCTTTCTGTTATGTTCAGCAGAAAAGCAGTGTGTTTAACACTCCCTCTTTTGTGCCACACCTAAACATTAGCAAAGTACTCCCTAGATTTTTTTGAACTTAAGGGATAGTATTCACATATGTACATCTTCCTTATGATTTTCATCATGAAGAAACCCTTATAGCTCCTTTATAGCTACATTCACAGAAAAGCTAATTTCACCCTGTGTAAATCTCTACTCTCTCTTCAGAATATTCCTGTCTGTTACGATAAAAGTTAACTTTATAAAAAGATAGAAAATATTGAGGTAAATGCAAAAAACATGTTAAGATGGTATTAAAATTGTGCTTTTCTTTGATACTCTGAAATATTCCCTGATATTAAAATGGCAAATTGTTTTTGTCAATAAGAACTGTAAACAATCCGTTGTCTAAAGCCGTCATTTTAAATGACCGTTAAGCCATCTTTGCCATGTCTTATTAATAATACAGAATTGTGTTAATAATTTACAGAGGCTTGACAGTTTTCCCCCAGGCAAATCAGTCTTTACTGAAAAAAACAAAACAAAACAGTGTAACTCAGGACAAGCAGCACTGCTCCTTTTGCCATATTTAGGGAGAAGTGAAGCAGTGATGTTCACCATAACTATACTGGCATGAGCAGTGGAAAAACAAAGGCTGCTATTCAGTAGTTGTCAGCACACATGAAAGAAGGAATAGTGGCATTATAAATGAAAAAGCTAATTTATGACAAAGAAATTTTTGTTCTACCGTATTTTCATTATGTGCCCGTATTAATGTGACTGCCTCACTCAAAAATCAGTTATGTTTTACAGATTTATGCTAATTTCCAATTTCTATTGCACATATTTATTTTAAAAAAGAAAAAAAGCACACAAAGCAGATTTGAAAATAACTTTATAGATTAAAGGAAAACAAAACCAAAATATAAACCCCCTTATTTCTTCAGCAGGGAAAAGGATAGTGCAAATTTTCCAGAATGCCAACAGACCACATGTACCTTAAGTAGGAGGCACCTACACACCAGCTTCCCAAGGCTTCCCTTATCCCAGGCACAAGAGTAGAGAAGAGACAAAACTGTTCCATCCTTCTAGCCCTATCGTATTAGGTCTTCTTTTTCCATTGCTTCAAGAATTTCTCTCTTTCCTTCTGGTCTTTCCCTGTCACCAACACCTGGTTTAATGTGTCTGCAGATAACCTGAATAATAATCTACCACAATGCAGTGTTAAATAAAGATGCCAAGCTGCAGATTTCCCTTAAAAAAGTAAACTTAGATAAAATGGACAGGAGCTACTCTCTATATAACTAATTAATTAAAAAAAAAATAGAACTGATTATGCTATGTATGTAGAGATGAATTTCAGTTACAGTAGATTACAATATGCTGACTTATATGCTCCAATGGAAAAAAATTGTTTCAGTATTTAATAAATAACTACACAAAAATGTATGTACTATGTGTATAACAGCTGAAATGCTTAATGAATAGTGGCAGAGCAGATACTGATGCAAGTGTTAACTGCAGAGAGGCTTTGTGTCTCTACCAAAATGTTACCTGTGTAATCTGCCCTAGATTCTATGGTCCTGCTCTGGCAGGGGGGTTGGACTTGATTTTCTGAGGACCCTTCCAACCCCTAACTTTCTATGTTTCTATGATTCTTTAAGTTGGTTTCAGCTTCTATTCTTGGCCAACAGATACCATTAAATGATCCCATTTCCAATTGCTCACAAATTCACCTCACTTCAACTTTTGGGGTTTTGTCAGTGTAATAGAAAGATTTGAAAATAAGATCACAGGTCATCAGGCAAGTTTTCAAATAAGATTTAGTGAGGTAAAACTATGACCAAGAGTTATAGTAAAGGTTCTGAGCCTTTCTGGAGAAGTCTAGGTGCCTAGAAGCAGGTGAGACCTGGGAATCTGAGTATGGTTGTAAGAAATGGTGAGGGTAAGGAAAATCAGATGGCTACAGATTAGAATGAAAGAAAAGGGAAAGCTGGGAATTAAGAATAACCAAGTACATTTGACAATTAATGGTTTAAGGTTTCTAGGTTACTTTAAACACTCATTCTAAAGAACAAATTGTGTCCATATAAAAATACAGAAGATAAACATGAGTAAAAAAATGGATGATCAGCTTCCAAAAGTCTGAAAACCAGTAAGAAATCTTTTTACAGTAAAAGAGGAGCAGAAAGGGAAATATTCATGTCCGAACACAGGTGGCCCTTGGGAAGCTCTGTCTTAAATTAAAAACTTGCTGATAAAGGGTATTCAGTGGATGCTATTGAGAACTGTAATAAATCATGAAGATCAGAAGACAATCAAAACAACTCCCAAAGGACAAACTAACTGAAACACTGACTTGATATAAATTTCTCTCAAAATTTCTCAATGCTGTTCTACACTAAGGCAGCTGATAGGTTGAAAATTGTTAGAAAAGATTCTAGACAGATTTATGAGTCTTCAAGACATTAAGTCAAATGTCTGTACCAAGCTCATCAGTAGGAGTACTCTGGAACTATTAGAATTACTGAGACAATAGTGTTTGCTGACAGTACTGAATTCAAGGTAAGAAAGTTGTTACCCGAAGATGACGAATTTGCAAAGGGAACCCATAATAAAGAAAAGTCTAATAAATTGGGAAATCCTTTTAGAATAGATAGATATGAAATGCTATACCTCCAGAATGACAAAACCTAATTTCATATAACATAAGATTGGCTCTGAAGTGGTGAACACCACTCAGAAAGGAAACCTTGGCCTTGACTCTGTGTAAGCACTGCTCAGCAACAAAGTGTGTTATCAACAGTGTTTCCTGTGCAAGTCCAAAATGTAGCCCCATACCAGCTACTACGAAGAAAATTAATTCTATCCCATCCAAAACCAGCACAGGTAAAACCTGCTGTAGTCAGAAAATGTTTAATGCCTGATTCATTTGAAACACTGGATTAAAACTTGTAACCTCTTAAATTATTGACAAATACTAACAGGCTTTAGTAAGTCTGGCAGAAGTAGAACAAATGACTGGATTTTCTTTGCAATGCAAAAAAGAAATAAACGGTTTAATAAATATTTCTAAATTAATGGAGATTACATATGTCAACTTTAGTGAATTGATTTCACTGGAATCTGCTGATGAAAAACTGGAGTGACAATAATGGTGAACCACAACTTTAATTTTTATCTCAGTAGCATTATATTAATCAGAGGTGGTTTATGATGTAATTTCTGAAGTCTCTCAAAGATTCAGAGGGTTCTGTTCCCCTGTAGCCCATATATGGCCTTGCTTTAGAGACATCATCACCATTCTTGGTAGCATCATTTTGTTCCATTTTAAAAACAAAACAGAACTCTATTTATTTGGTGACATTACATAGTTCAGTTAGATGTATTTATACCACCATCAGTTACAGGATGTGGTTTCAAAGATGTTCAAAAGCAGTTGATTTTTTTAAAAACTGAAAAAAAATTACTCTATAAACTCTGAGAATAATAAAGGATGTTCTCTCTATTTCTCTCTATAAGCAGGATTCTTATTACAGAGAGCATCACATGTTGGAAATCAAGGCAATCAGGAAGGTAATAAAATAGCTCTACAGCAGCCAGGAGTTCTTATTTCACCTACAGCGTGTTGAATTTGTATGTAATAAAATTCTCAGTGAAATAATTTTTCTCAGAATAAATTGATAGTAAAGTATGAATACCCTGACAGACTGACAGAGGTAAATACATCACATTTGATTAAAAATTCCACAGTAACTGATTTTTTTCAATTACCTCCATACTTTTGAGAGATTAAAGAAGGTCTGTATCTTATTAATAGTTCTCATGCTGATCTTTTTGTAGCATTTTTATAAGTAAGATATTCTGCATGATACTCCAAAGTGCTATCTATTCTGTTTGGAAGTGACATACATGTGATGGGTTCTAAAACCTGTGTATCAAAAAAAACCCAACAAGAAAACAAGAAAAAAAAAGTAGAATGACTCTTCCCCCCCCCCATACTCTAACACCACTGCATTAATTTGTATATTGAAAAGGTGTGAGAGAATCAGATGTGAATCCACAGTACAACTGGCAATTGAGGTAAAGAAAACACTGAGGATGAAAAAATCAAAACGATATATCCAGACCCATATATTATGAAAAAATATAGGAGTTAAGCTTATTTTAATAATCTTTGTGGAGTTCTGTAATTTCATCAATTAAAAAAAAAATGGGAAGAGTTTAAAAACCTCAATCAGGTTTTGTAATTTAATTTCTTCAAAGAAAAAATAACTTTATTTTCATTTCCTCTTTTATTCTGTATTTTGAGGAAGGAGTTGTATTAGTGTAGAGATGAATGGGTTAGTTTAGAGGCAGAGTGCGGGTACCTTCTTAAAGATAGTTCTGTCAGAAAAAGGCCAATACTCAGTTTTGAAAATAACTAACATTAATTTTATAAACCTTCTTTTAAAAATATAAATTAAATTGATCTGATTTTTAAAAGTGTTACAAATTGCCCTAACAAATTTGGTTCAGCAATTTACATCCCTTTCAACTGGCTGTTCCCAAGCAATAATTTTTAGCACATATCAGAAACAGAGAAGGTATTCTTTGAGAAAAAATAATTTTTTTCATTAAAGAAAAGTTTTGAAAAGAAAATTCTGGTCAGATTTTTGGCCAGCACCCTTTACAGTATCTCTGAGTGAACTGTGTGGTAAACTATCAGATGCTGACTATTGAATAAAGACTGCTTCAGGCAAAGACTGCACATGTATAGTGTAATAATTATTGCATTTACAATGTGCTGTATTCATTAATTTAAAAAAACAACCAACCAAACTACATATAATTAACTATAACGTGAATGTGCCACACAGTTAACCTCTTTATTAGAGTACAAAAGTAATTGTGAAAGTACATCTTTAGAATATTGCTTCCACTGCTGTATGTGAAACAAATTAACAAATGGAAATGTTGTTCAGAAATCTCTTCTTAGAATGGTCAGCCATTCCAAATGACAAAAAGTAAAGCATTACTTTGATCTTAGTAGCAGTACTATCTGAATGACATAGTATACATTAAAGAATTCAAACATAAAGGGTGGAAGTTTTATTCTGTTTGTAAGAAAATTAAGGCTTTGCCTTAATTCCAGTTAAGGTAGAACCTTGACCTTACAAGATAATCAAATGAGAGATTTATTTTCTTCCTTCATTAACATATTTTTGCTTCTCTCATTACTTCTCCTATGTAATCCTCTCCTTTCAATCCCTTCTGGAATTTACATTTTGATTGTCATGTTTTTCATCTATAGTAGACTTCCTTGTGTTTTTACTTTCTTAATGTGTCTTTGATGTACAGAAATCTATTTTATTGCATATAGATTTCTTATAAATGTAAGTGAATGTGTATAGACTAATGAGCATTAAAATTATCCATACCACTACTTGTAATTAGGTTGGAATTAAACTATTTTTCTTATAGGATTAATTTATTATTTTGATAATAATGCTTATCTTTCTTTACTCAGTCATTTTATTTTGGACTCTTTCTATACCTTGAATGTGAATTTGGTTAGACATAGCATATTATTATGTTAGATGGAGGCTGTTATTGCTTGCCACATCCCTAAATGAGCCTCGGTATTTCTCTCAACAACATTAAATTCATATAACTACAGTTTTGAGAGGAATAAACACCTGTCCCATTAGTAACAGAACTTCAGAAATATTTAAGGAGTCAGAGATTAAACAAGCAGGAAGGTCAAACTTCATATGTCATTAAATTAAAGGGTTTTTGAAGTAATGTTATCCAAAGAAATTGCTTCTCAAGGAGCTGCTGGTGAAATATAGAAGCACAAACAATAACTTCTCAAAGTATCAAATATTCACCTTGTATATTTAAGTTATTTTTAATTCTTTAATTGTTTAATATTTGAACTTAACTAGATTAAGAAATTAATCGTTATATCCTTTATGTTGTTTTTTCATATGTCTGATGGAACTTACAATTTTACTTAGTTTAAAGCAATTGAAATATTTGTAGGAGGAAATAGGATTATTGAATGATTCTGGGATACTTCAATTATCAGGAAGAATATGTAAATATTTGTGCATTTTTTTTTTGTTCTGAAAAAGTCAGGAAATATATCAGCTTCATTTCTTCACAATGAATTTGACATATATGATCAGATGACTGGAGCAAAAAAAATCCAATTCTGGAACTGATGTAAATCGTGCCACTGAAGAGGATGAATATTTAGGGGGAAAAAAAATAAATTTTATACTGGTTCCTTGTAATATGTTTTTACCAGCTATCAGTGCTCATGTCACATATTACAGATACATGAAGACAATGGATTAGATTTTTATTTTCTTTACATTATCATTACAGATATTAAAGGAGACACCAGCAGTAGCATGTTGTGGTTGTTATTTTTTCAAATAGGAGTCAAATGCTCAAAATCTGCACTTGAAATTCCTTTTGCAAGTATGTTTGCATATGAATTATAGTCTTCATGCTAATTTATGCCTAGATTTATGACAAAAGTCACTGACTGAGATTTACAAACTGTAGCTAGTTCATTAAGGTCATATCTACAACAGGAAACAGACATGTTAGATCATGTGAACTGAGATCAGTTTAGTTAGTTTAAACAGTGATATATCTTTAAAAATTTTAAACCAATATTTTTACAATCTGTTCAAATAGTGACAATAAATTAAAGTGCTTAAAATGTCATTAATACTTAGCATCATGTTAATTCAGAGATTGAAGAGAAGGTGGCTTATATGTATTTATACCTATATCTATTTACATATATATTTACATGCATATCTATGTAAATGCAAGTGTATATATACTTATATATGTCTATTTTATATAAACTATGTGCAAAAGACGCATTAGTTCTGTTGCCAAAAATTTTTCATTGTTTCTATATTCAATGCAAATGGGCTTTTATCCTAATATAAACATACATATAAGTTAAACTAATGAATGCAAACTTAGTTTCTATATTGAGATTTATAAATTTTAATGAAGTATGATCTTCAAGTTCTGTCTGAAAGCACCTTCCAGTGCATAACAGAAGTACTGTTTGTGGTTTTGTGTATTCTTTGCAAATACACTATGACCATTTTTTTCCATTTACTTTTAGAATGCAACAGGAGTCTATGATCAGGTTTTATGTCTTCTTTCTCGAAGCTCAAGTTCAAGTATGAATAAAACTATTCATATGTGAATAAATTTACAGAATAAAATTGGAATTTACAGATTCAACAGACTAAGAGAAATGTCATTAAATGGTAATTTAATTTGGTATGTTTCAACCAGTCCTTAAAGCTTTTTTAAATCTGCCTTCTTATCTGAATTTACTTGGGAAGGTAATTATTCTTATCTACAAAGTTAAGGTCCTTTTAGTAACAATATACATGGGATTTAGGTTATTAAACACTGTAAATGAAAACATTCCAACATCAAATAGTGAATCTGGAATGTCAAATAGTTTGACATTTACCTAGGTATGATTGCATATGAAGCCAGGCTCACAGTAATAATACAGGTTTCTAAGGAATTCTCCAACTGTGAGTTAATATATAATTTTCCTTTAAAATTCTTTCTAAAACCCAAAACAATCATGAAACAAAATATTTCAAGCACTAATGTTCCTTTGTTCAAAATGTCATTTTTAATGTTTTGGGGTTTTTTTACAAAAGCTTTTTGAAACCAGAAGACTGTTTTTCAGCAACAACAAAGAGAATGCCTGCAGAGAATGTTAACATTACATGGCTATGAGTTGTGAGTTTTTCGTCCAAGAAATCATTCTCTTAGCTAGCCAGACATGACATTAAGATATATTGTTATATGTTGTCTCCTAGTCATCACCAAAGATTCATCACTTAAGCACCTGCTCAAGTTTGTTCTATTCTCCAGCTCTCCTTATTTATTTACTTCTAAGAGGTCAAGGTCAAAACACTCTGAGCCCAAACTAGATTAATAGGTATGATTTTATATGCCATGATGTTTAAAATAGTGGTGTGCTTGTCAGCTGCTCATTTTTGTTTATATTTTAATTTCTTCTCAGCTGTCAGTTTAAGTCACTCTTCTTTTTTACAGTGTTCTTGTGAAAGAGAGCATATTATCTAAGACCTCACAAGCAACTCAGTTGTACTTATGTAATCCAGCGCAAAGGGGTTTGACCGGATACCTTCTTGTAAAGAGCATCTCACCTATTGAATATGGTTACCTAAACATAAACCAATTTACACATTAATAAGTTTTCTTGTATTTGTTTTGATATTCATCTCCTGATCTTAATATAGAATGCAATGCTGATCTTACCTAATGGGCCAGATTGGTTACATCCTAGAGTGCTGAGAGAGCTGTCAGGGGTGCTGGCCAGGCTACTGTCCATCATTTATCAGCAGTCTTGTCTGACTGGGGAGGTACCAACAGATTGGAGGTCAGCCAATATAAAACCTATATATAAGAAGGGAAAGAAGGATCATCTGGGGAACTACAGGTTTGTCCATTTGACTTCAGTACCAGGTAAGTTGATGGAGCAGCTCATCCTGGGTTCCATTATGCAGCACATGCAGGACAACCAGGTGATCACGCCCAGCCAGTATAGGGTTATGAGGGCAGGTCCTGTTTAACAAACCTGACCTCCTTCTGTGACAGGGTCACCCGCTTTTTGGGTGAAGGTAAGGCTGTGGATGTTGTCTATCTTGACTTTAGTAAGGCATTTGACAGTGTCTCCCACAGCGTTCTATTAGAGAAATCGACTGCTCTTGGCTTGGATAGGCATACGCTTTCCTGGGTGAAAAACTGGTTAGATGGACAAGTCCAAAGAGCTGTGGTCCATGGAGTTAAACCCAGTTGGTGCCCAGTCACGAGTGGTGTCCCCCAGGGCTCAGTACTGGGGTCACTCCTGTTTAACATATTCATCGACGATTTGGATAAGGGGATAGAGTGCACCCTCAGTAAGTTTGCAGATGACACCAAGCTGGGTGGAACTGTTGACCAGCTTGAGGGTAGGGAAGCTCTACAGAGGGATCTAGATAGGCTGGATGGCTGGGCCAAGGCCAATTCCATGAATTTCAACAAGGCCACATGGAGGGTCCTGCACTTCAGCCACAACAACCCCCAGCAGCACTACAGGCTTGGGGAGGAGTGACTGGAGAGCTGCCAGGCGGAGAAGGACCTGCGGGTGTTGATTAACAGCAGGCTGAACATGAGCCAGTAGTGTGCCCAGGCGGCCAAGAAGGCCAACAGCATCAGGAATAGTGCAGTCAGCAGGAGCAGAGAGGTGATCATTCCTCTGATCTTTGGTGAGGCTGCACCTCAAATACTGTGTCCAGTTTTGGGCCCCTCTCTACAAGAAGGATATTGATGTGCTAGAGAGGGTACAGAGGTGGGCTACTAAGCTAGTAGAGGGTTTGAAGCATGTCTCTTATGAGGAAAGGCTGAAGGATCTGGGGCTGTTTAGCCCTGAGAAAAGAAGGCTGAGGGGAGACCTTATTGCTCTGTACAACTACCTGAAGGGAAGTTGTGTCGAGGCAGGAGTTGGTCTGTTTTCCTTAGTGACAAGCAATGGAACAAGAGGAAATGGCCTGAAGTTGAACCAGGGGAGGTTCAGGCTTAACATTAGGAAGAATTTATTTACTGAAAGAGTTGTCAGGCATTGGAATAGCCTGCCCAAGGAGGTGGTGGAGTCACCATCTTTGGAGGTGTTTAGGAGACAGGTAGATGTTGTGCTTTGGGACAGGGTTTAGTGGTTTTGATAGGGCTAGGAATAAGGTTGGAATTAATGATCTTGAAGGTCTCTTCCAGCTGAAATGATTCTATGATAGGTTATTTAATGAAAAAAACATTTTATCTGCCTCCTTTAATTCACAACTGTGAGGAATTATTGCTTTGTAATACAGTAAATATCACTGAAGTTGAAATTCTGGATGGATACACAAAATAATTTACAGAAGACAAGAGTGTAAAAATGTGTAATTGTCTCCAATTTTAAAAATATGGATAGGCCACATTAATTAAATATTGCATAAATCATGTTACTGTATAGTTTTTAATAAGTTAATGAAAATTATTTCTGTGTAACATTCAATTTTACAATTCAACATTTTTTTAAGTAACATGAAAATATTCAGAAAGAAAGATCCTCAACTATTCCTACCACAGCGTCTATAGAAAAGATTATTCAATCACAGTTACGAAATAGATTCACAGATGCCCATACTTTTTCTTAGTAATTCTGTCTTTACATAATTCATAGTGCTATAAAAGATTCATTAGTCCTTCCTTTAAAAGAATTAGTTAAGCACAGCCCCTGTTACTCATGTTACACGTATAGTTCCATTTCCAATGAAATGGAAGTTTACTGACATACAGGTTGTTCCCATACCACCACTCTACCTGGAAAAAAACCCCAAACAAACAACACAAAACCCAACAGGAATGCTGTTCAATTGAAATGATGAATAGGTTAACTCAGGTACAAGTTAACAATGTAAGTTATCCCCAAGAGCTCTATTCAGAGGGCTAGAAAATTAAGTCAATGTAGTGTGAAACAAAGCAAAATCATCTGCTCTTTAATGAAGAAATCTTCTAACATAGCTTTGAGGCACATAGGACAGATCATTCCTGTTGCAATATGGTATTTTTTTTCCCATTTGCGAGTCTTTCTTCCTTAATATTCTAAAGCTGACAAGGTGTTTGAAGTTTCATGTTCTCTGAGACACCTTTCTCTCACTAGTCTGACTGATCCCATCTCAAGACCAAAAGAAACTCTTCCTTACCAAATTATCAAGATACATGCATACACATGCGTATGTACAGGTATTTGTAGAGATGCGTGCACACAAATCCAGATGACATAGCTACAGTTATTTGGTTATAATAAAATTTTAGATCATTAGGATATGTCACTGAGCTTATCAGAATGCTCAAGTTTGTCAGAGTTTTTCTCCACTTTCAGCATGCATGTGAAGTCAAAAAGTCAGCTTTTAGAATTATAGGCCTCAATATTCCCTAATGGCCTTTCTTCATGAGAGTGGCAGAAGGCCTGGTTCCGAAGTCTTCAAAGACAAAATTCTTCCATCTCAATCATTCTGCATCCTTTGGAGGAAGAAGGATGTGAAAGGGCCAGAGCCTGAACTAAACTCAAGTGAGCAAAGAAGAACGTATTCATGCTAGGGCTGTTGTGCTAGTAGTTTTCCAACTTTTGAACAAGATAGGCCTTGTATATCTGTAGGATAAGATAGCAAGTTGAAGCCTACTAAACTCAAGTATTCATCAGTCTGTTTTCAGCTACTTCCATATACTAATCAAATGTGTACAAAGAGCAGAAATGTTATATATATATATTTAAACTTTTTTTTTTTTTTTTTTTGGTAATAGAACATGACATGTTTAAGTGAACAAGTGAATGCTTGAGCTATGGTAGATGAAAGTGTTCTAACATCAATTTAACATGGTTCCAGCTAATGGTGTGCTAAAAGAAATAAATTTAACGAAATCCTTGGTTGAATATTATATTAAAAGCATTTCAAAGGAATTACTTGAGGGAATCCAGTTGTATTGCTTTTCTTTTTGATAAAATTTGATAAGGTCATTTGGTGCCAAATTACATATTACTTCTAGCAAAATTAAAGTTTTTGACACAGGGTGGCAGCTGAGAAATCAAAAGCTCTCTGAAAGGCTTTCCAACCCTCTGTTCAGGAATATTTGGAAAATTGTTTTATACCTCAGCTTTTCTTTGAGGCCTTAGGGAGGTTATTTATTCTAGCTAAAGTAGCCTTCACTGCAATAGTGCTAACACAGCAGTGTGTACTTGTGCTGAAATATTCCTGTCTATATTAAGGATTTACAGGATTAAACTAATTTGCTAGAAAACTTTGTGCTAACAAAATATAACTCTGTTAAGAGCAGAGCTGGGAACTTTTTTCAGTAAACAAAATATCTAAAGATAAATGTATATCTTGGCATTGCTAATTTTGAAAATAGTTGTAAGGTTTGTTTAAAAAGTTCTATCTGGGACAAAAAAGACAGCTACTATTGAAACATTATTTCTTTTTTTCTTTTCAAGAGTCAAAAGATTAGGGATCCATTGCAGGACATTCAAATTCACTTTCCTTAGCTGCCTGGTGATATTCAAAGCTCTAGGATTGCCAGGCATTTTGGCTGACGGGAAAAGTGTTTTAGAAAACCTCTTACACCTCTTATTTGTAAAGCTCCATACTCCATGAATGAACAAACATTAACTGTAGCAGTCTGAAGTCCTACTTCCCAGGGGAGTCTCTTAGAATAAAGCTCCTATGTATTCTCATTTTTATATATGGAACTGTCCTAACTATTTTACATTAATTGAAGAAGAAAACCCTGGAACAGGCAGTAAACTCACCTGCTGAACCAGAATATACAGGCATGAAGACATTAGACCTTGGATCTAGATTCCAGCACAAGAATAAATCTAATGTATTCATGATAATGAGTGCCCTAGTCATTAAGTTACCAGACAAAAAAGGAACATCATTGACATCTTCTTCTATCATTTGTGAAATGATTTTTTTTTTTTTTTAAATTTGCTCTTTTCTTCTCTTCAATATTCTTTCAAAGGTCCATCCCATCAAAAGACACATTTGCATTTCTGAGTAAAATTGAAGTTATTATTTAATGGCAATCACAAATGTCAGCATTATATTTCCACATCAAATAAGTGTATTTATGGTCCCATAACCACAATAAATAAGAAAAGTTAATTGACTAAACAGGATGGTGTTTTCAACAAGTATCAGTGCAAGCAGTACTGTTCCTGTTGTAAAACTGATCAGTGGGCTACCACAGACTTCAAAGAAATAGAAAAGAATAGTAGCCAATGGGGAGATCATGCTATATAGAGGTCAATGTCCCTGTACAAACTTGTGAAGTGGAATTTCCAGCTGGCTGTCTAGTGCTACTTCTTAAGATAAATTTTGAAACCCTTTTCTTGTGTGGTTTCCTCTTTTTCCCCCTCTCCTATATGAAATCTTTGGTTAGTGCTCTAAACAAAAAGGAAAATTATTAGAAAGACAATGACTTCATGATTTACCACCCAAGTAGCTTGTAATTCAGTTAACTTAATATATTGAATTGTCACACAGAGCAGGGCACAAGAAAGTTTAAGTGGTTTCAGCACTCACAAAAGCAGGAATGACAACATGATCAAAATCTCACTGCTTTTGTCCTGCTTGTGTTGAAAAATCTTCAGTGGAGTTTCATAGGTCAGTTCTACTGCAGTTTAACTCACAAGAGTAAGCCAGGGTCTTCTTACATCTGACTGAGTCATGCTCTCTACCCCAGAAAAGAAAAACATGTTACTATATTTCTCATGGGGTTGTAAATCTAATGACCAATCTTGATTAGCCAATACTATTTTTCTCCTGTACAAAGTACAGCCTACATGTAAGGCTCTTTGCCTGATGTATGGGGGGAAAATCAGTGAGCTGAGTGTTTCTTATCTCCACATTTTTAATTTGAAATCCATCTCCATTGTCCCTCAGAAACTTCTGCATTGAAGACTGCATTTCATTTATTCAATAAAAACAACCTTAGTCCAAATGCAGATTGAGATGCTTTGCAGAGATAGAAAACTATGCATAAAATAATGTTTCATGAGCCAAAAAGAAAGCAAAAATCATTAGCTAAAGATATATTAGCTTCTAACTCTTCTAGTATCATCACTCCATAAAAAAATGAATCACCTATGCTGCTTGTCTGCTATACACTCATTTAGCAAGTGATCCACAAAGTGTTTTCTATTAGGTGCAAGATACTTCAACTTAAGAGAAGATATAAAACATGGTTTAGCTGACTTTTATATCAACCCTAAAGAAACTTTCTGAACCTTTGTGGATAATATATGTGGATATTATAGAAACTGGATAACAATGGTTACATGTCCAGAAAGGCTGCAGGATACAGTAACAGATTCAGTTATGGAGTACACAACAGTGTGTTCCAACATTCACATATTGTAAATTTCAACATTATTCTGCCTGGCTTCTACTGTCTGCAGGAGTTGAAGAGCTGAAGTAGACAGACATCCAGAGTAAAGGGATATGGCCAGACTCAGCTAAACCCAGTATAAGGGAACATAGTTCTGAGGACAAAAGTCAGAATTGGCAATGAATGCAATCTGAGAGCCTATTTTCTGCTTGTCTCTGCAAGTGCTGCATTTAGTCTTTGATAACTTAAGGAAAGGAGGACAAAGGAGTACAGAAGAGACTTTTGTTATTTTAGTCTAGCCTATAGTTGAGAGTAGGTATCTCTTACAAAAATTCACTGCTATTATCTCCCACCTTCCTAAGAGGCTGGGAATCAGTTTCCACTGGGAACTCTGGTGAAAGCCAGACCTCATTTTAGAACTAATTTTTTAACGGGAGCTGAGCAACCTAGCACTACAAAGGTCTGGTATGCATGGATATAATTTTTATAAATATGAGGCATATTGCATGCGTTCTATTTTTGATTAATTGTCATGGCAGAGGGCTCAAAATAATTACTTATGTATAAATATCTTAATCAGGTTTGTTACTATGAGATCCAACAACAGAAAAAAGGTGGTTTGCAAAAACTGCGCATTTAAGGTTTGTCTTGTGATGGGGACAATTGTCCAATAGATGTAGTCTGACATGGGCTCAGATAGTCAGGAACTATCATAAGGAAGTTACTGCTTGATGACCAAGAGAATAATGAATATCAACACTGAATTAGTTGTGGCGTATCTAAAGCAAACATATGAGAGCACATGTACAAAGACTTATTTTTAAACCATTACAATTGATTGTAACTTTTAAGAATGCACTTTAATTACAAGCTACTCTTTGTGTCACCTCATTGCAATATTAAGGTCAAATACCAGTGTGATGTTTAAAAAGACATGGCTGAGGAGTCACTTGTTCCAACTGTCCTGAGTATCTTTGTATCTTCTCTCTTTTATTCTTTTTTTTTTTTTTTTTTAAAGCTGACTGCACATTCAGATTCAGTAGCTGGCAGGTGGATAACTGTATCCCTAGCAGGTTCAGTGAGCATGCTACCTATGATCAAGATAATAATTTGATTCATTCACTGTTAACTTTGTTTTATATTTGACTAAAAACAGGGAGAGAAACTGACTACTGACTCTTGCTGCTGCACACTGAGTAAAGAATGGGACTGGGTCTTTCTTGGAGAGCAGTGGACTGGAAGGGAGACCACTGCCCATGAGAGAAGGGAATTTCCTAATTTGGTAGCAGAGCAGCTAAAAGCCAAACTTTGATGTTGCAAGAAAAAAACCTACACTTTTCTGAAGACCCAATAATGACTATGTGAAGGCTTTACCAGCCTAGGATGCCCTTGGCACTTGATGAATGTAAGTTTGAAGGTGATATCTTGCCTGCTTACACTGTGCAGGGCTCAAGTAGAAGGAGGAAGTAGCTTTCAGAACCTGTATTTACTAGCAAAACTTATTTTTCTTTAGTTCAAAATTAATTTTAGTATAGATGTTGTAATATAACATCAATAAATATTAAAAGTTTTCTGATGTGTCCTTACTTTAAGGAAAATACAAAGTTTTACTTCAGTTCCATGGCTGGTGTGGGATCTCATCTTAGAGCATAATAAATGCACACATAGAAAATGTGTATAAAACCAGCTGTGCTGAAGTGTATACAGACATAAATCACTGGATTTAAAACAACAAACAGGTTTATATTATATAGAATTAAATTACTGGATTTAAAATAGCAAATACGTTTGTATTATGGCTTTTTTATCAGTTCTGATTTACATCACATCAGCACACAGTACTGTACTAAAATGCCAGGGTAGCTAGGGCTGCCTGTGCACTCTGTCAGCCGGCAGCTGCTGCTAACTTTCTTGTTCCTCTTCTACAGTGCAGATCATTTGACAGAACACTGTCTGCCAAAACTTGTCTTTGCTCTCAAATTCTATGCTCTGAGTGAAGCAGAGAAGTTCTTTTTAATGAGGTTGGATATTGCATTTTGAATAATTTCTTAGGTGACACTATTTAAAAAAAAATCTTTTTACTAGTACTTTCCTAGTAAGCATACAGGGACGTGGAGATATGTCTGCAAAATATTGATAGTTCTCTGTTCTCTGTAGCTTGGTATCACTCCAGAGAGGTGATCTGGCTAAGTAAAGCCACTTGGACATTTGCAAAGCCTCTCTGGAGATGCAGATGATTGAAAGACTGTAGGAAGCATTAACACTATCACTAGTAACATGGTGCTGGGGAGACTAGAAACCTGACTGGCAAAATGCTGAGTTGAAAGTCATTATCCATTTGATCCTTAGATTAGCAGCACTGAAAAACTGGGGCATTTCCAAAAATATAAACATAAGCAGTTTTCTGACACATTATCACTATGAAACCTAGGACACAGTGAGAAACTTTGGCTCCCCTTATAACTTCCTCTTGAATTTAGTGGAAAAATGAACTGAATTTAGTTAGGTCACAACAACTTCATGCAACACTACTGGCTTGGGGAAGAGTGGATGGAAAACTGCCAGGCAGAAAAGGACCTGGGAGTTCTGTTTGACAGATGCTGAACAGGAGCCATCAGTGTGCTCAGGTGGTCAAGAAGGCCAACAGCATCCTGGCCCATATCAGCCACAGTGTGGCCAGCAGGACTAGGGAAATGATTTGTACTCCGTGCTGATGAGGCCGCACCTTGAATACTATGTTCAATTTCAGGCCTCCCCTACAACAGGGACACTGAGGTGTTGGAGTATGTCCAAAGAAAGGCAATGAAGCTGGTGAAGGTTCTAAAGCACAAGGTTTATAACGAGCAGCTGAGGGAAGTGGGGTTGTTTGGCCTGGAGAAAAGGAGTCTGAGGGGACCATATCACTCTCTACAGTCACCTATAAGGAGGTTGTAGAGACACGGGGGTTGGTCTGTTCTCCTAAGTAACAAGTGATAGGACAAGAGGAAACAGCCTCAAGTTGCACCATGGGTGGTTTAGCTTGGATATTAGGAAAAATTTCCTCACTGAAAAGGTTGTAAAGCACTGGAACAGGCTGCCCCAAGGTCTCTTCCATCCAAAACGATTCTAGTGTTCTATGATTCTACGAAAATAATATTCAGCTATGGAGTGGGAATAGTTCTGAAAGTAATCACATCTTCTTTAACATGGTATTTCCTTCATGTGATAGTTTCTCAGTTATACCTGGATTATATATCTTAAGGTATTTGAGATGCATACATTGTTTGTAATAATGCCTGCATAGTTTGATCTGTAGCTCAACCTCTGAGTTACAGAATAGAATCAGGAATAAGCTGTTCACCTTATCACAAATGGAGAATTAGGACACTGGCAGAAACAGAAGCTTAAGGGTTGGCTTTAATTATTTTTATAAGCACTGAATTCAAGCATTCTAATAATTTATTTTTATAAAATAATCTCCTTTGATAAATTCATGTTTAATAGACTCAGCAATGAGAACACAACATGCAGAATGAGTGGCCCAAGTATAGATAGTCTGCATGAATCACAGCGTGTGGAAAAAAAAAGGATCTAATTAGTATCTCTGTGACATAAAATATCAGAGCAAATAAACAGATTTGTTAAATGTGGGAAACATTCCGTATCTTCGGAAATCCTACCTATTTCCCATGTCCTCTTCAAGCAGCCATTCACACAAATAAATAATTTTTGAAATTATGAAACTGATTTGGCATGACAAACATATAAAGCTTAATTTAATATTAGACAAATACAACCAAACACTATAGGAAGCAGGTATAAAGGCCAACGGCAATGCAAACAGGTATAGTTAGGATGGCAGAGAATATGGTTTAGTGAAAAGAGACTGGACTGTGTGGTTTAAGCAAGTGATTTATCTGGCACCCTCCCACCCGTCCTGCCTCCCTGGTCCCCCATCCCCATGAGTCACCTGCACACACCAGATGTTACTGAAACTTGCTTACGAACTATGAGCCAGACAATCCATACGTATGGTAGCAAGAAAGGTGACTGATTAAAGAAAAACTGTACTAACAAGAAAACCTCGGAATCATAAAGGAAGAAGAATGACTCATGTAGGGAAATACAGGTACTGACTACTTCTCATCTTAATGCTGTCAGTCTGTATGCATCTTCATGATAATACCTATAGTCATTTCACATGCATGTCATGTATAAACATATCAAACTGGTTTTTATCTCTGTAAACTGAAAAAGAGTTTGTCCGTGTTTCTTTTGGAGGTGGGTGGCAGGAAAAGACGTATTTGTTAGAATAAATTATATTATCAATTTGGATGATCCGCTTCATGTAACACAAGGGCTTGTCTTCCCTCATTAACTGCACAGAAGAGGAAATGGAATTAGGAAAATTCATTCATTTGCAGGGGATGTCAGACCTCTTGTGTAATTCATTGGAGAGTTGCTTTCTTCTTTATCATACAAGGGAAACATGTCTAGGAATCCTACCATGATTCTGCTACTGTGTATAAGGGAAGGGAGACAAAGGTTTACAGCAGTTCTGTCAAAGTATCTGACACTGCAGAAAAAAACATCTAAATGAGACTTTTTAAGAAGAATTAACATCACAGTGAAGCTAATAAAGCTGCAGCCAGCTAAACATCATTTGTATAATCCTTTTTTCCCTGAAAAATCTAGTGATTCAGCTGGACTACCCATATGATTAAGTATATGGTTACATAATTCAGTGGTTCAGTAGAAAGTCTAATCCTCTAAGTTTGAATTAAACACATTTTTTTCAAACCTCACAAAGAAAACTGTTAGTGGAATTGGTTGCTTTGTTTGCTTTTATAACACCCTTTAATTATAAAATTAATTACAATTTCCATTTGGTATACTTCTCAAAGAAAATAGTTTCTATTTTCTTTCTAGGGGTAAAATTTTGTTGACTTTAAAGTGATCGGAATGACTGATTCATTCATTGTGTTTATGTTCTGTTAGTTATATTAAGTATTATGTGATATCACTGCAATTTATTCTACATACAAATATGACAATGAAATAATTTATGACTTACATAGAAGACATTTAAATATTACACTATCTGTATTAAGAATTAATCAGTTGTCTGATCATTCTTACTATACTGATGAAGGTAATATACCTCAGGATAGTCAGGGAATAAAGACATCACTTTTTTTTTTAATAACCACTCTATTAAAAAAACTTAAAAATATTATTTTAAGAACCTGCAGTATCAATGCTGAATGAAGGCTTTGAATTAATCTGAAATTAAGTTTATTTTTTGATAAAATCTAACAAAACTAAAAGGCTATCTCAGAGTTTTTTATTTATTTTATTTTTTTTTTTTTTTTTTATCTCAGAGACTACACTGAATAAAAGGAAGTATCAAATGCTTTTTGAAGGTGTCATGACAGCTCCTTACAATAAAGCAAATGTAAATAAGAAATTTAAGAACAAATACAACTCAGTTCATGTATAGTAGAAAATTTCAAGTTTGTGAGATTCAGTAGATGCAACAGCTATCCACAGAAATGTTGAGTCAATGAAAAGGAAGAGCTGGTGGCATGTGAATCCAGTGAAGCCCCGATAAGAATTACTTTTTTCAGTTTTAATGAGACTATTACAAGAGTAGCATGAATTGCTTTCAATTAGAATAGACTGTCTTACATTCTTATGCTCTTGATCACCCACAGTCCTATCATTAACCTGCTGACTGTTCATCTACCATGTATTTAAGCCAACAACAGTGTTTCCAAGAAAATAATGGCAGAATACCACATCTAAAAAGTCACAGCACATCTTCAACAAGAATAATTTTTCTTTGCAGTATGACTTCTGAAAAATAGAAGCATCAGAGGCATCACAGTCTATTTTTCATATTTGTGGAGGATTCCAATCTGCAGAAACACAGTTAAAGATGAAATAAAAATTATGTTGTTAGTTTTGTTTTGTTTCCTTTTTTTGCTTTGGTTTTGGTTTTGTTTTCCTAATAAATGCTATAACAGTGAGAGGTTGCTTTAACACAGCAGAGCACAAGTAACTTTCAAATATTTCTAAAAGTTGTAGTCTAAATTCTGGATGTGTTGTTGAATACATTGGACAGTACTTTTGCCTGTACCAATGTACAACCAGTGATTTAAGAGCTACAATGTTGCTTCTATTTATTTATTCAATTACATCTGTCTTTAAATTGTTTTGGTAGTTGTTGGTTTGGTTTTTTTTTTTTTCCTGTTGGAAATTATTCCTTTAAATTCTCACGATAAATAAATCTACCAAGCAAATAAAACATTTCTTTTCAAAACACTTGTGAAAGAATTTAGCAAGCCCATTTCACTCTTAAGCAAAAAGCAGAAAAGTTCAGTGTTAGATTTTCTAGGACAGAAGTGAGAAGAATACCATATTTAGATACTTTAATGCAATTATGAAATTGTAATTTGACAAGAATTTAAATTAGGGAAAAAAAAAAATCTCAAAACTGTTATCCAGCTTTGTTTAAATGAACACAGATAAGAAAATAAAAGTGTCACAAGTTCGTAATCTCATAACAAAACTTCTGTAATGAAAATAGAAAAGTACTTTTTCCTGCATTTACACTAATCTTAAGTGTGACTTTTATATCAACAATATGTATGAAATCCAAAACATAGGTGAATGAAAAGTGGTTCTTTATCTGCCTAAGAACTGACTTGAATAATGTAAAAAATTTAGAAACTTAATATCCTCTTTAAATAACCACACTTAAAGACTGTGTACAATAATTGTATGTGATCTTGATGGGCTTGGTATCAGAAGTTAAATAAATCCTTCAATGTTTTTTTGTGTTAGGTGATAATAGTATAAAATACTTCCTTAAAAATAGTCTCTTGTTCTACTTTTTAAAACTCATTAGACCACTGTATCACCGTACCTCTCATCCTTTATCTCCTTTTTGATCTACATATGCTATTCACTTAATGACTTACTAGCTTCCTTTTATCTGAAGTCTTAAAGTCCACTTAATCTATTTGTATTTTTTCTGCATATGACAGTAACATTTGAGTATTCCACATTATACTGATTTTTAAAATTCCAGTTCTCTAACCAAAATCTCATTATGAAAAGAGTAGGGGAAAAAAATCTGACCATTCTTTGTAACATATCTACAAATCTTCTAAAGACTTTGCTAATGTTTCAAGTGCTTTCATTTAGTAATATGATTTTAGGAACTGTCAGATACCATCAATTAAAAAAAGGCATTTGACACAAAAAGGGTAAATATTGAAATGTCTATTTTGCTTGAAAACCGTTGGACCAGCCTGCCAGTCATCATTTTTTTTCTGGTATATGATTTCTGGATTAATGTCCATAAACTAAGCAAGATTGTTACGAAAATATAGAGGATGCAAAGCTATATTATAGGATCATTTAAACACATACAAGAATAAGGATTCAGTGGAAAAATGACTATTCTAATGGATGCAATAACACTGTACACTCACTATACATACTTCTAAGAAAATCTAAGACGAGGCTATACAACGGATATAATAAAAAGCTACCGCATTAGCTAACAAATATTACACTACTACAGTCAGATCATGCTTAAAGCATAGTCCAAGTCTTTCCTTAAGGAGCAAGTTTCTTGTTATAACTGAAATGATAAAAATATTGCAGGTACATATCAGATGCTTGTATGCAAATGAACATCTCAGCCCATTTCCAGAAAGGAAAAGCTCTCTATAAGCGCAAAAGAGTCTGCTGAGAAGATTCTACCGTGATCTTTGAGATATATATATAAAAAAAAATAACCAGTGACAGACACACAGTTATTTGAGACTGCTTAACTAGGGTTTCTGTAGGCAGTCTGAACCATTCAGAAGAGCCATACTATAGGTGTGTACCTTGTACCAAGCTCAATTGCAAAGTACATAAAAATATAACAAAACAAAGAAGTTCTCTATAGAAAATACATAGAGCTATTTTCAGTGTTAGGTAAAACAAAAAACCTAAAAACATCCAGTATTTTTCAGCAGAAGTCAGAAAGAGAAGGAAAAAACCTGCTAAAAACACTCTATTATGACATTTTATGATCCCAGCATTTCATTATAGTCCATCTTTCTTTCCTTTGTAAAGTCCTTTATGAGAAGATCTCTAAACATTTATCTTCACCCTTTTAAAACAAAATAAAACAAAACAAAACAAAACAAAACAAAACTTAATTAAATGTTGTTGCAGCTCTCAAATGAGTTTTTAAGTCAAAAACCTCCAAACTCTAAATACAACTTAGAGTAAACATTACTAAAACTCATACCAAAGTCACAGTTCAATGTTCTATTAGCCGTTAAGAGTATAGAAATACAATTTCCACTGCCATCTTGCTATGGATTTAGAGAATTTTATTTTATCTTACATTATGCGCTCTTTGACCACACAATGACAGCCAGATGATTTTAATTCCAGCAGAGAAGCATTTCAGATTCTTTTTGAAGGGCTCTCTTGTTGCTCATCTTTGCTTCAAAACTGGCTATGAAAATTCATGGAATTTCTGCCTTTTTCATTACTTTGAGCAGTGGCAGGATATTTATCTCTTTGTTTCTGAATAACTCCAGAAATAAATTTCCTGTGTAAGGCTAAATCCTGACAGTGTATTTTGCTTTTAGGGTGTATGCAGAAATGCTTCATCCTAGTTTATTGGTAACTGAGGTTGACCAGAATAATATGCCTTACTAGGAAACTGTCTAAGGAAAACCAACATTGCTAGACAAAAGAAACCCTAAAGAAAAAAGAAAAAAACATCCTTAAAGATTTGACTTAGATGAAAAGCAGTGCAGTGCTGGAATTGGTTTGAACCTAACAGAGTCTATCAAATGTTTTTCTATAACAGCACAAGTTTAGAAGCCATCAATGACCATTTAGTAAAAGATATATTCTACTAAAATGGGACTTAGACAGAATTAAGGCAGCACTCCAAAAATGCAGAAAGTATGTGACTTCAGTACAATACTTCAGAACAGGATGTCAAGGGCATGGACTATCCCCCTCTGATCAGGATTAATGAGATCCCATCTGCATACTCTGAATTTTGGGCTCCCCCCAGCACAGGAGAGAGGGCCCTCAAGGTGGCTCAGGTCTGGAGAACTAGCCCTGTGAGGAAAAGCTGAGGGACCAGGGCTTGTTCAGCCTGAGCTAAATGCATCCTGCTGGTATGTGTGTGAATAGTTTATAGACAAGATGGAGTGTCCTGGGTTTGGCTAGGACAGGGTTAATTTTCACCAGAAGTTGAGAGGGGTCCACAGCCAGGACAGGCAACTGAATGAGCTAATGGGTTATTTAATACCATATTGATAGCACAGACTTCTATGATTGTGTGACTGAATGGGTAGATGCAAGGAGAGCAGTGGATGTTGTCCACTTTGACTTCAGCATGGCTTTTGGCACTGTCTCCCATAACATCCTCATGGGTAAGCTCAGGAAGTATGGGCTGGAAGAGTGGACAGTGAGCTGGGTTGAGAACTGGCTGAACAACAGTGCTCAGAGGATTGCGATCAGTGGTGTGGAGTCCAGCTGCTGACCTGCAAGTAGTGGTGTTCCCCAGGGCTCAGTTCTGGGTCCAGTCTTATTCAACATCTTCATCAATGACCTGGATGAAGGGACAAGAGTGTACCCTCAGCAAGTTTGCTGATGGTACCAAACTGGGAGGAGTGGCTGATGCACCAGAAGGCTGTGCTCCCATCCAGCGAGATCTGGACAGACTGGAGAGCTCGGCAAAGGCAGACCTAATGAAGTTCAACAAGGATAAGTGTAGAGTCCTACACCTGGGAAGGAACAGCACCATATACTGATACACATTAGGGGGTAGACCGTCTGGAAAGCAGCCCCATGGAGAGAGACGCTGGCGTCCTGGTGGACAGTAAGTTATCAATGGAACAGCAATGTGCTCTTGTGGCCAGGAAGGCCAAGGGTATCCTGGGGTGCAAAAACAAGAGTGTGACCAGCAGGTCAGGGGCGGTTCCCCTCATCGTCTACTCTGCAATAGTGAGACCACATTTGGAGCACTGTGTTCAGTTCTGGCCTCCCCAGTTCAAGAGGGTCCAATGGAGATCTATGAAGATGATGAAGGGACTGGAACATGTCTCTTATGAGGAAAGGCTGAGACCCCTGGGGCTGTTTAGCCTGGAAAAGAGAAGACTGAGAGGGGTTCTCATTAATGTTTACAAATATCTGCAGGGTGGGTGTCAAGTAGAAGGGGCCAGTGTCTTTTCAGTGGTGCCCTGTGATAGGACAAGAGGTAATGGCAGCAAGGTGAAACACAAGAAGATCCACCTCACCCTGAGGAAAAACTTCACTGTGAGAGTGTCAGAGCCCTGGAACAGGCTGCCCAGAGAGGTTATGGAGTCTCCTTCTCTAGCAACTTCCAAGGCCCATCTGGATGTGTTCCTGTGTGGCCTCCCCAAGGTGTTCCTGAATTGGCAGGGGGGTTGGATTCAATGATCTCCAGAGGTCCCTGCCAACCCCTAACATTCTATGATTAGTCCTCATTGCATGTAGGCTTTATGTCATTTGTGTAAAGGTTTTATGCAGAGGAAAATAAAAATCTATTTTTGCTGTCATTGACAATTTAAAAAGCAGATTTGCAGAGTAACTTCTGCATTAATGCCAAGACTTAGGGATATTTATATGAACCCTTTAAATGGAACCCTTCAAATTAACTTGCTAATCCTATAAATTGACAACCATGCATTCAGCTAAGTTTATTATTCACATCGTCATGATTTATGGACATTTAAACAAGTTACAGACCACGTGTTGTGTTGTCATGTCTTTTTGAAGATTGGTTATTTGGATTAGCTATGCAAGTATATGGATATTTCTTATAAGATGCTTAGCAAGACATCTTTTAACTCAGAATTTCCTCCAGCTGTTTGATCAGACACTATGTTTCTGTAGACAGTTGATCTCTAAACTGCAGCTTTTTCTTCAGACAAAGTGAAGGGATGTTCCTTATACAGCTTACTTTTATTTTTTTTATTATGATTCCTATAAACCTGTAAACCACCATTACTTCAGCATTATAAATTCAAATGCAAGCTATGTAATTTTAAACGAGATTTTCTCTAAGAAGATTTCTAATAAGTAGCTTGTTAAACTGTCTGAGAAGTTTAACTGACAAACTTAAGAACTGTTGTTAGCAGTTGTTTTGGAAGCAGTAAAAGAAGGTATGGATTTGTGAGACAGGCAAACAGAGGAAGACAGACACAAAAGAAAATGCTTCTTGAAAATGCTTCTCAGTTGAATGTTTAAGGACCAATCTAACTTTAAACTTTACAAACTGTGACAGTGAAATTTGTCTGACACTTTGCACTAAATGTGAACAATGAATTTGTTATTAGAATATCCAGACAGATTAAAAGTTTGAAGGTACCTAGTGCAGATCCAACAAACGTGTTCATAACTAATATAATTTTAGCTTTCACCTAGGTTGTCCGTGTCTTTTTAATTTTTAAATTTAAATATGCAGCAACCATTGTGCTAGAGGAAGTGCATTTAAAATTTCTGAGTCATGTTGTAGACGAGGCATACTCACTAGCTAATGGGCAAGCAAGCAGAACACATCTTTCTGTGGTAGAACAACATCCGCTCTGACTCCCCTGGGGTCTATGAGTCCCCAGCCCAGCAATCTCCCTCACCCACTCCTGCCCCTGCTTGTGAAATGCAGCCCTTGCTCTGTGCTGTGATGAGGGGAAAGGGTCACTGTCCTTTAATGAATGTTGCCAGTTTCTATGAATAGCCAATGATACACAGAGAAATGAAAACAAGAAAATTCTGCTATTACTTATACAGTAGTTGCTTATGTTCAGTGACATTCTCATACTACATTCAGAGAGCACACAGTGCTTACTTCAGCATTGAAGACACCCCCTTACAAAACTCCCTTGCCATTCACAATACTGCATGTCCCATGGTGAAATAATTTTTGTAAAAACAGTGTCATGAAAATACTCTAGAAGTCTCACCTGCCTTTTAATGCAACAAGCACCAAATCAAAAGAGCTGTCATATGGAAAGAGAAAGAGTCGGAGAGTGCTCTAGCCTTTCTGCAGCCTTCTTCTGGCTGGGATGGAATTAACTTTCTTCATAGCAGCCTGCACGGTGCTGTGCTTTGGCTTTGTAACTAAACCAGTATTGATAACAACACAGCAATGCTTTGGCTATTGCTGAACAGTGCTTGCACCAAGTCAAGGCTTTTTCTCCCACTGCTCCCCCAGCAAGTAGGCTGGGGGTGAGCAAGAGATCAGGTGGGAACACACCCAGGACAGCTGGCTCCAGCTGACCAAAGAGGAATTCTGTACCATACAACATATGTGTCCAGCAGTAAAAGCTCAAGGAAAGAAGACAGAAGCAGCAATGTTGAGGGCTACAGCATTATCTTCCCCAGTAACTGTTAGGCATGCTGAGGCCCTGCTTTCCAGCAAGTATCTAAACATCAGCCTGCTGATGGAAACCAGTAAACTGTTTCTTCTTTGCTTTGCTTGCACATGTAGCTTTTGTTCCACCTATTAAACTGCTTTCATCTCAATTGACACATCTTACTGACTGCCTTTTTTTTCTCTCTGACCCACAGGAGAAGGGACTGAGAAAGTGGTTCCATTAGGTGGGGGCAACCCAGAAAACCCAATACCAAGTGGCCCTCCATTTAATGATGTCTGTTGCTGAGATGTGGACAGATACAAACTGACAAGAGCAATGTCATTCACAGTGAAAACATCCAGAACCGAAGACTAGAGGTTCAGAATGATCAGAGATAAACATTTAGATGTCTTTTCCACAAGAAAAATCTAAGATCTTTTCACAAATTAGATTTTCTTTGAAATGACGTAGGCTTGCAGAAACCCCTCACAGAATGACGGCTACTATACTGAACAACATATTTGCTGAGATCTTTGTTCCTTCGTAGTGCACAGAAATAGTAACACAAAATTGTCACAAAATTTACATAATTAGTGATTGCCCTAGCAATCTGATTAATCCCATTTCCAGTGCAAATCGCCTGTGCTGTTACAGGTAAGATGAGTTACTTTTCCTGAAGCTGTGAGACAAAATGTCTACATAGTGCTCAATGGGAAGGATGAAGGATACTCAAGAAAGGAAGAGACGTGGGAAGTGAGGCCCCTGCTTTCACAAATACTACAAAATGTGAAGTGGCATATGATATAGAAGAGGTGAAGAAGGACCTAAGTTTTCTGCGTGTATCTCGCCCACATCTCTCACCCAAGTGTTTACTAGTTTCCTCTAGGACTAGGATGTTTTGTTTAGGTATGGCTTATTTATTACAGACACACCGTCTTTCTACTTCCCCTTTGTTGCTATTCATGGCATGCTACTTCCTTGTTGTTTTTTTCCTGATAGGGAGGGGAACTCTCCCACTTAAAATTCTTCTAAAACAATTTTTACTAAAGAAGGCAATGTGAAAAGGCAGCATAAAAAGTGAAACCACTGGGGGGCTGTCTTCCAAATAACAGTTTAGATTTCACCTGGACAAGAAAACACAGAAACACAGTAAGATTTTTATTTGATCCTGCACATAACATCAAAATAGAGAATAGATCAGAGGTAAATCTCTTCATATTCTGCCTTGAAGACAACATACAGTTGGAGGTTAATATGAAAAGTAAAAATTAATAATGCACACATTTATTTTGTTAATTTACACCTAATAATTGAGATACACACCTATCAGCACTATTAATTGAAGTTGTCTACACATCAATGAAGACAAAAAATTTGAAATGTTTTTTGACATGGTCATGAACACTTTAGAGTCAGCTTTTAAACTCTGTATAACTACATTTTTCAAGAAGGAAAATACCAGTTACTTCATAGTTTAAAGTCGCCTAAATTTTAGTCATTTAGTCATGGTGTGAGAGAGAACAGAATTAATTCTGTTCAGTTATTTTACTTTTCATCTCAGTTCTTCTAACTAACTGCACTGTCTGAAGTTAGCAGCCTGTTTTCCCAGGCAGTGTCTGCTGCTGGCAGTGATCACACCCTGTGTTTAGAGTTACTACCAAGGAGTGGGGTGCAGACCAAGGCCACTGCTGGATCTTGTGCACCACATTGGGGGGCGCAGGAGAGTGAAAGGCCTCACCTGCAGGGAGGAGCGGACAGGGCAGGTGACCCCAAACTGACCAATGAGGTATTCCAGCCCATATACAGTATTCAGTAGACAGTATACAGTATTCAGTATTCAGTAGAAAGGGGAGGGATCTGGAGGGTCTCTCTTGGGGTTCCCTGGCTCTTCTCCCCTCTTGGACCACTTTGCCAGCTTTGCTCAGCTTGGCTCAGGTCCTCTTTCGGTTCCTCCCTCAGAGCATCTAGGGAGGACTGTGTCCATTCTGCCTTTGATCCAAATTGGTGTGTTCCTGAATCTGGTACCAGAATCCAGCTCCTGAACACAGCTCCCATCTGCTGTGGGGTCCAGTCTGGGACTCCCCGGGTGCCTGCTCTACAGCATCAGTGGTGACGGTGATGTAATTACCATCAGGGGGTTGGGTTCGATACTGGTTTTGTATCTATTTGTATATATTCCATTTTTATTATTATTTTCATTTTAATTCAAGCTGTTCTAGTTTCTTTTTCTAATCACTGAGTCTCTCTCCCTTATTCCCTTTCTCTTCCCCTGTGGGGAGTGAGGGGGGTTAACAGAGAGTGTCTGTTATAGGTCTGAGGGGCTGTCCTGACCCTAAACTGTGACAACCAGAAAGTGAAAAAAATGACCATCACAGAAATTAATAATTAATTGAACTTACTTCATTACCACTGTAGCTCTAAGCATTCATCACTATAGTATCTGAGCATCTTAGAAACATCAGTAAATTATTCCTCAGTTTACCAACTTGTAGGGAGTTTGTTACTCCTGTTTTCCATTTCTGGCAGCCAATGCACACAGAGATTTGATAGACTGATTTTTCAGAGGCACTTAGCATCTGACTCTTCCACCCATTCTTTTCATTTGACGTTATGAACCACAGGTCACTATTTTTTTTTTTAATAAGTTAAGGACTTTGAAGTGCCATTTATAAGAAACTTCCTGGCTTGGGATAAATTTCCATATACATTTTGGAAACTACCTTTGCCTATATATGAGTATGGAAAACATTTAAGGTACAAGATAACATACCTACTGACTTTCAGCTGCTAGCTGATACTGGATAGCTGTTGAAGCAGGCAGAAACAGGGAGCAAAAAAAATGAAAACTTAATTAAGCCTTTCAATTGTTTCTCACTTTTTTTTTTCTTTTTTAAATTTGGAAAAACACAGTTTCTTGTTTGTCTAAGAAGAAATATTTCATATGCTATAGCAAGAGATGCTTATGCCAGAGGTATAGGACTTAGAAATTAGTGAGAACAATTGAAACTAGAACAAACTTGTAACTAAATTATGGTACAGTTGCTATTGTAAATGACCCTCACATTTCACAATGTATTGCATTTATTTTAAACACCTTGATTGCATGAATTGATTCGTATTAGATAACTGATATTTCTGGATACTCTGCTCATGTCCAATTACCATAATATAGTTGATAAAGGATGCAAAGATACACTTCTCCATTGTTTTTTATGAACTGAGATGATATGCAACCTAATGCAAAAGAAGGACAATGGGAGGACCTAAAGAAGAAGGAAGCCAACAATATCTGTTCCATTCCTTTCACAAAATACTCGGTACAAAGTTCAATACCTGGGTACGAAAGGTATCAAAAATCCTTTTCTCCTCTTTTTTTCTAGACGTAAGTAATGTTGTAAAGCATACAAACATGAGTTCTCAGGTTCCTATTTTTTTTACTTAAGTGCAATTCCAGTAAAACTGAAATTCTAATTGCACAGTAGGATGCACTGGTAATTCAGGACTGTGATTCTAAAATAAAACTACATTACTGCTAAAAGTAAAAATCTGCAAATCTTATTTCTTCTGGTTTTGTCAGAATTAGACATAGAAATACCTATATATGAGTAATATATTGCTTTATACCATTTCTTCATAAAGCATCATGTCACAAGCAGCTCTGTAATTTCACTTTTTGCCTTACTGATGCTGCACCTACTTTATAGGTGCTTGGGTACTCAGTTATTCTAAATGAATACAAGTACATTGATTTCAAAGGAACCATGGCTAAGACAATGCACACACAGATGGATGTACTATCCTTTGTGAAGTGAGGACTTGATAAGAGAACAGACTTTGTCCCATTATACACAGGTTTGGATGACAACTGCATGTATCATTAAAGTGTGTACAAATAACTACACACCATGTGTTACGCTGACTTTAGAATGTTGAAAACAAGAAAAACTGAAACAATCTGAAAACAACCCAGAGCTCCTAAGTCTTTTCTAGAAAGCCTAATGCCTTCTGGTTTAATATTATTAAGTTATGTGATTTTATTTCCAGGCCTTATGAATGAATTATATCTTACCTAAAAGCCTCATGTATTTTTAAGATTGTATTTGCCCAAGCAAAAAGCCCAACATAAATAATCTAGTTACAGCAGCGAAAACATCTGGGAAGTAGAAGTGATTTCTATTTACAGGCCTAATTGTAGAAATTTGTATTAACCACCAAATATGTTAGGTGACAGAAGCACACAAAAAAATCTAAAGTTTTTCAAAGGTTTACACTGTCTTAAACCCTTCATAATGGAATTATTTACCTAAGTGAGAGTCAACTTAGTAGTTATAATGAAGATAAAATTAAACAGAGTAACAGTATTTAATGTTTTATTTCTGCTTTTCCTCATGGAAGGATTAGAGGTAAAAGGCAGAACTGAAAAAATTTTGATCCTGCTTGCATAACTGAGAACTTGCCAGTAATATCCCATCATAGTGGATTAGTACTCACACTTATTTAGCTTAGCTTCAGAATAGACTCTGAGCGGGGAAGTTGTACAATGTGTAAATTATTGCGAAAACTGCCATTACATGTGATTGTAACAGACAGATAGGAGCCTCAGTCATCAAGTATTCAACTACTTTGAAGACTGCAGTCTTTGATATTGTAAAGCCACAGATTCTCTCTTGTCATTAGCAATAGTTGACCCTTTGAAAAGAATTTATAAGATTTGATGAAAAAATTCCAAGTGAACTGAATATTACCTTTGAAAATGTGTTGTATTTCCATTGTATACCTCTAGAAGAAAGAGAAAAACGTGTATTGTGAAAATGTAAGCAAACAATTTACTACCAGATAGTAAAATATTTAACAACTGTGCAAACATTAAGAAAGACTGCAGTCTACAGAGTACAGCTCTCACACCAGAAAGATCAAGGAAAAAATCCCTGTCTATTCTCTCCATGCCCATCACAATATTGCACAGTCCTTGTTAAAACCACAGTGCAGCATTCTGTCATATACATCCCATGTACTCTTAAAGATGTTGAAGAAAGAGCAGGTGGAGAAATGAGCTTTCAAAAGATGATAAATCTAGTTTATTTGTCTATTATTAAGCTTTTACTGGAATATTTCTGCATGGAGAAGACTAGCACTACATGAATACTATAAAATGTTTAATGTTGTCAAATAGGCACGTCTGTTAGAAATGTGGCCTCATCTGATTTTGTATTTGGACTTTTACTAAAGGCATCCAGATGGTGTAGTAAGAGAGTGTTCCAAAAACCATAACTGGCGTCCTTTCTGGCAGTGACAGCTTCCAGCTACTTTAAGTTGTTATTTCCTTGTTTTTCAACAAACAGATTTTTGTGACAACAGTGGAGAAAATGAGAGTCTTTAAGAATTTATGACATGGTAATCTTCATCTTTTTCCATCCAGCTGAAAATGTTCACTTTGGTCTTACAGAGTAGTTGTTACTACACACTGTCCTTTTCTTTACCGCTCCCTTTGACAAGAGCAGTTTCTAAATATGTCAGCTCACAAAGAGATACTCCTTCAGTCAGGATAAGGAAAAAAATAGACATGATTACACTCCTGGACATATATCCTTCCTTTTATTACACCCCTTCATTTTAACTTCAGTAGAATCATTATTGTTGCCTCATAAAACATGACAATGGTACCATTAGTGATCCTACCCTACAAATGCCATAGATGTTGATAACACAGAGAGTAATGAAGACAAAGATTTCAACACACTAAAATCAATTGGGAATGTTTCAGGTTAGCTGAGAAGCAAGCATGTAAATTATTAGACCATTTATGGAGCAGTTTCAAAGCTGGCTGCAAACCCTAGAAGGTCATCCACTCATATCCCTGGGTTTTTTAACTTGTCCCTGGTAACTGAATTATGTTTTCAGCACTATGATCAAACAAGAAGTTTGAATTTGAAGTCTCATGGCACTATTTCAAGAACTTCAGACCTTTTATGTATAGGTTTTTGTGAAACTGTACAAAAGTCTTAAGAATATTGTGCCTTTTTTCAACTGCTTATGAAAATAAGACCAGATTTTTTTTCTTTTATGACTGGCATGTGACATTTAATTTACATATTTATTACAAATGTGAGTGGCTATGTGTTTCCTATGTGTATCCATGACCAGGTCTAAACTTCCTTGCTTTTTACATACTTTGAGTTCTACTCAGACTGTAGATACCATAAAGATACTATAGTGTAATACAAAAAAAAAATCCAATGGTGGTAAAAATGTTACATCAGCTTATGCTTACTATACTTGACTGACAGACTAAGGCAGTAAGTTAGCACACTACCCTGAACTAAGATCACATATGAAATACACCTTACTCAGTGTCAGTCTTATTGCCATGTTCAATATGCCTGCCAGGTTCTGCTTAACAATATTCTACAGCTGAAGTAGCAAGAGGTATGGAAAAAGTTAAGATTCGTTGGCATAAGTATCTGGTAATAGCTGTATCATATTCATACTTATGCATGACTCAATATCAGTGACCTGAGAACATTTTTTAATCTTGGTTACATGATGTTTGACATTGAAATAAGCTGCCTGGTACTCGAAAGTATTAACCATTTTGTCTACAAAATGTTCCACAAAAAAAAGAGAACATTTTTCTTTTTTTTTTAATCTTCAATGTCAACAACAGCAACATTTATTTAAAGATAAATAACAAACTTTCTGACCTAGGTTATATTTCATAATGAAACAAAAAAAGGGCACAGAAACAATTTTCTTCTCTGAGTCACCTTAGTGACTTAGTGAATCACCTTAGTGACTCAGAGAAGTCATTGTTTTCAACCAATATATCTTTTTTTTCTGAGCTGCCTAAATTAGAACTGGCTTCCTTCTTATTTCTTTAACTGATACTACAGTTATTATTTTCCTAAACTTAAATAGTGTAAGAAGCCTTATGGGTTAAGGCCTATTTGGTCTGTCAAGGACAGACTTAATTCCTATAGAACAAGGTTCCATGCAGGCTCTGATGAAGCATAGTCAAGCAGAGCACCTGATCAGAGGAGACCCTGTTGTGTGCATCCAGTAATTCATGTCTGTCTCATCAATGTAAGGACCAGTTTGTCAGAAAGTATGGAAATATATATTGTAATTGCACATGAAGCAAATTATGTTATTAAGAAAAAATAAGTAATATTTCAGATTGTACCATGTGTCTGAATATATTCAAGAAGTATCATCTATCACAATCATTAAATATCAAATAGATCAGATACTTGATCTATTCTGCATACTCTATCCATTACTGCTTACTGCTACCAAGAAGTAATATTAGGTGGGACATACTGTACTCTAGTAGAAGAATTTTATGGTATACCCTGTACTTCAGCAACAGACAGCAATTTTTTTTGTTATTCTGTGAGGCACAACGTCACAGATCGCTATTGGCAAATCACAGTCAGATTTAATACAGGATGTTTGCATTCTTACTCAGATGACATTAGTTCTTTATTCCATGAGCAACTCCAAGCGAAACTGATGAAACCACAACTTGGCTAAAGTACTCCTCAGTCTGCCTATGAGAATCTGGCCCTAATTTCTTCCACCTGCTCTTTCAGCACTTCAGATTATGAAATATATGTAACAAAATCCAGAAAATTTAATCTAAAGCAAGTCAGAAACCAGTAATATTTAAGGGCTTTTGAAGCAGGTGACAGATTAATTTATTCTCTGAAAGAGGTAAAAGTCACTGTTTGGCTGATATACACCAAAATATTTTCTCTACTCAAATGTACCTGTTTTGTCTCTTAAAAAATTAGTCTGTCAGATAGAAACCTTTGGGAAAGTTTTATGTATTGGCAGTGAAATAATGTTCTAATCACTTAATAAAGGTCAAGCCTTTTTATTTGACCAGGGTATTTACCATATTCTGAGATCATAGACTCATAGAATGGTTTGGATTGGAACAGACCATTAAAGATTTTACAGTCCAACCCTCCTGCAGTAAGCAGAGACATCTTCACATCAGGTTACTCATATCCCTTTCCAACCTGACCTTGAATGTTTCCAGGGATGAGGCATCTACTGTCTCTCTGGGCAACCTGTTCCAGTGTTTCACCACCCTCATTGTAAAAATGTCTTCCTCATATCTAGTCTGAATGTACCCTCTTTTACTTTAAAACCACCGTCCCTTGTTCTGCAGCTGTTCATCTGCATTCTAATGCACACTTGAGTGACAGCTCTACTCTCACTTGACATTAGCTTATACAGCTATACTATAGAAGTGTTACACAGATTCAGTGAATAAGGAAATTAAGTCTTGACTATATGATCTATTCATCATTTTGGTCTGACTGAAACAAACTGAACAATGTAGAAGTTTGAATACAACAGTCAGATGCTTCAAGACAACTGTTTTTGCAAAGAAAACGGGAGGAGTTACATTTTCACTTGAAAAAAAATGAAGCTGTCGGGTTTTTTTTTTTCCAGTCACTGTATCAGGTAATTTAATTCATGCTTACAGAAAGGTATTCTTTTAAAATCAATTTATTTGCATCCATCACAGGCTAAGATAATCACCTGGAATGATGAACCTACCACACAAATATTTATCTCTTGATTTATGCTGCTGTCTCTAAAGCCCAGTAGTACGAGGATAAAAGCTTTACTGTTATTGTTAGAAAAGGCTGTAAATCAGGAGAGAATATTAAGTGTACTGTTTTGATGGATGAGCTAGAATTAATACCTAGTCAGAGAAGACATTAAATGTTGAGACACGAATGTTGTACATTCATGATATTTTTTTTCTTCATATAATGTTCATGGAACCTATCAACTATCAAGTCTCTCTGAACTGGACCAGGGACTGGACAGTGATGCTGAAGAAAGGACAAAGAGTATTACACATACAGGCAGCTTTTCTGACTGCTTTTAGGAACATTCTTATTCCACTAGAAGTAAACAAATGCATCTGCTGAGTGTTTTAGGAAATTTTTTTTTGAGTAACAAATAACTACTATTTTTGGAATGCAATAGTCAGTGGGACTGGCCTGAGCAGGCTTTTAGAATGGATCTGTGTAATCTGTGATTACTTCAGATGCAAATTTCTGGAATTTACAAACCCCTCACACTTTACCATGTGCATCTTTAACAGCGCTATTTGTACACCATTAATTACTATGTAAGTCACCTGGAAACAATCAGCATAAATGGAATTATTTCCTAAACTGAAAGAGCATTTAAAATGTCTGTATCCAGTTTCATAGAAACCAGATAGTTCAAGACATACATCTCCATACCCTGTGTTTTCGGGTTTGATTTAGTGACTCTTTAATCAAATAACTTACTTTTATGTTGAAGCTGTACCTTGAAGCCTTATCCACTCAGTTCCACTCGAAAGCATTCTATCATTCTTCATGACATGCTGTAGAGGCTGGCAAGAGTCTATTTTAACTACAGCCTTTACTGAAAAACAAAATAAAACAAAACAAAACCATTACCACCCTTGCCAAGATTACCAACATCATAACAAAAAGCTTCAATAACTCTATTAGATGTGTATAGATAATTTGTTACACTGATAAAAGAAATGTTTTATGTTGTGAATCAGTGTCCTTCACACTTACTAGTCTGTGTTGTCTGTTGACATCCTTTAGGTATCACAGGTGCTGAGATTGCTTGGGAGAAACTGTTCAGTCTTTAACTTGAGGTATAATGTAAGATTTCACATGATCTTTTTTATTACAATAGCAAAAAAATACTAGTAAAAATTGTTCAAATGGGCACTGAAAACATGTATCAGGTTTGAAGATGAAAACACAGAGAATCTTTTAAGGGCAAGAGACAGGTTAAACATTTCTATACCTGAATACAAATGAACTTCAAAGGTATTTGATATTCAAACCCGTGGCTGGATCAGAAGTTTCTAAGTACACAACTTTTATTAAAACCAAAACCCCACTGTTTCTAGTTAAAACATTTCTCTTTCAAACAATCAAAATCCTTATTTCTATCCAAATTTTGCAGATCAAAGCCCTAAATAGTAAATCAGTAAGCTTTCAAGTTACACATACAGATACTCACATCACTGCCTAACCTTAGGCACACAGCCTGTGTAACAGAGGCACAAGCCTGTATTCCAAGGACATTAAAAGAAGCACGCTAATAAGGCTTCTAATTCAGATACACACACACAATGTCTTAAATTGGACAGTAAGCATTTCATCTGTATCAGCAACAGGACTTTTTTTAAGTAGATATTATGTAGAACAATGGCAGAATGTGACTTACAACACACCTCAATTGCTGCAGGTCTAGGACGTTCTTTCTGTAGTAAACCATAATACAGGCATGTTATTTAGAAAGTAGAAAGATTACCTAAACAGCATTAGCAATTGCAGGAGAAATGTGTCAAGCCTAATTATTATTTTTCCTTCAGAATACTGTGAAAGTTCTTCAAGTTTCATTTAATATTGATCTGTTTCTGAGGATCAGTATCCAATCCTTCTGTATGATTGCTTTTGTGACTCATCTTGTGAGGACCTCGGTAATTTCTTCAAAGTGCTGTTGCTTTTACCAGATCAGGCTTAGGGTACACAGTGCTTCTCAGAAATATTTTGGTTTTAAATGTTTGAGACTTATTATGAGATAAACTAGCATATACATAGTTAAGTCCATTATTCTAAGGCTTCAACTGAAAAATGTATTTAGCAAGACAAAACGACCTTTGAACTATTCCTGTAGGACTGTAGCTTGCTTGCCATTCTCTAAATAGGAGGATGCTTTGAAAAATACTATGCATACTGCTCTGCAAGAAGCAACACAGAGCCAAATAAAGGTGACTCAAACGTAATTATTTAGTAACACTTCATTTTGGTCACAATTGTATTGATGGTTTGTTGTTGATACATGTTGTTGATGCATTCAGAGAAGTTGGGTATATTAACTAAAGTTATTTTTCTGTGAACATTTATGCAAACAAAACACTCAGTGTTCATATAAAAGAAACATAAAATATGGCTACACAAAACAAAAATTAATTAATTTTCAAGGTAGTGGAGCCATCTCATAAGTTTTGCAGTTGTTGAATTCTGTCACTAAATCACCTTAGGTAGCAGCTGATTAATACTTCTTTACACAGTGACTGGCATACCTTGTATTTTAAATTCACAGAGGACCAACCCAAATATAAACACACTATGAAATTTGCAGCTCTGCTCATATAATCAGTATGAGCAGAGCTCAGCTCCTCACATGTATGAGGAGAAATCTGTAAAGCTCAGGCAGGTCTCTTTAAAGGCTTTGCACAATGCATTTAACATTGGAGTTTTATTATCAGAAATCAATATGCTGTACCTAGTGCTACCAACTAACTTTAGTTGAATTCCACTTCAGTCCTAGTCTAACTGTATTCTATATGGTTTCTGTTTACCTTTCTAGCTTTAGTGAAATGCATATTTTGTTATTAGGATAGGAAAGGACACCCCCCCAACCAACTCAGGTATGGATAAGGCATATGGTGGAAGAAAATTATTTGGGGGGCAAAGGAAGTGAATAAGTGGACATGTGAGAAGGCGATAGGAAAATAAGATGGAAGAAGGATCCCAAAAGGCAAATGAACTGTAAACATGAATATGGAATGTTTGAGTAGATCTAATAGAGGATTTTCCTCTCCAGGTGTCTACCTGTCCTTTTCAAACTCTGTGTTTGTGCCACAAGAGTATTAGGGTCTGACGGACAATTCCAGGACACAAAGTGTAAAGATCCAATAGGAATATTTTGCTGAAGATGTTGTTGAAAAAATAGAGATATTTCAATTTCCTCCATTGTGTGAGCTTTTCCAGAAAATATACTTTTCATTTGCCATACAATAATATGCAGCTACAACTTAAGCCATTTAATTGTCCAAAATTTTATATATACCACATAATTCTTCACAGCCTAAGACATAGAAGGTGGAAAGATAAACAATGTACTCTTGTGAATATACTTCTTTCTGGGGGAGGAAAAAAAATCAGTTTAAAAATTTAACTCATCTTTAGATTCTCTTTGGTGAAAGTACTGGACGACTAGCTAAGTAATGAGGGCTATTGTGTCAGCTGTATCACACATTGCCATCATGAGACACTTCCTAGAAATACAGAGAGTTAACAATGAAAAGTTTTCATGCAGGAATTTGTTACTTTATATTTGATACTGTGTTCTGTGGATTTTATTGTTTATTTTCAGCTCCTTTTTTAGACATGCTAATAAAAACTTCTGTTAATAAAATTCCATGGCTCTCTCCAGAGTACTCTGCTTGTGCTTACATATTGCCTGCAAGTAAATTCCATATTGCCAGGAAAACATATTTGAAATTAACAAGGTGAGAGATGAACTGATAAAACTAATCCTCAATCATAATAAATTCCTAAGATCATTTTACCCTGATTCTTTCTACCTTCTGCTAGGAGTTAGTGTATGTATTCTAGAAAGTAAACATTTATGATATACTAATTGATTTTCCTTGAGCAAATCTATGCCTGAATTCATACTCTGTCCAAAAAAATACAACTAACAAGAGGGATAGAATAAAGCTCAGTTCTTAGTAGTTTATAGTAGATATGGGAAGCAAACACAAGGCAATGGTCTAAACTTTGGGAGACAGTCCTTCTGCTATCACACAGTCTGGTACTTTACTTCCAACAGTACATTGCTGTATATATTTTAACCATCTCCACTGATACTGTCCAGACGATAAACTTAACAGTGCACCAAATCTGAGCAACACCTGGATTTAACAGAAGTTGACTGAAATATTCACATGAGATGCAGTTAAATGAGTTGGATTAGTAAAATTAGATCTTTTGCCTGTTTGGTAGTGGACCAGTAACCAAGGTACAAGTTGTGCTCACAATTATGTTCTTTCTTGTGGTAAACTTGAACTGTATTAACTGAGCTTGTATGAGTAGTACCTACTTAAAACCCCAATCTGGTTGCAAAGAATCTGATCACGGTTACAATACACTCTTGAAGTTGCAATTTAATCTCGAAAGACTTCTGGATTGCAGAAGACTAAAGTACAAGGATATTGAAATCATCCTTGAAAAGACATCTGGAAGTTTCACATACATGTTAACACATACATGTCAAACCACTTGTCATGGTTTAACCCCAGCCAGCAATCAGGCACTATGTAGCTGCTCACTCTCTCTCCCCTTTTCTCAGTGGGATAGGGGAAAGAAACAGAAGGGTAGAAGTGAGAAAACTCATGGGCTGAAGTTTAATTTTTTGGGTTTTTTTTTTAATGTAATGAAAAGAAGAAAAAGAATAACAAAACCACAGGAAATTAAAACCTAAGAAAGGCAAATGATGTAAGTGAAACCAATTGCTCACCACCAATGAACTGATTTCCAGCCAATCCCTGAGCAGTGCCCCACACTCCAATGTTCCCCCTAGTTTTATTGCTGAGTATGATGTTATATGATATAAGGCATCCCTTTGGTCAGTTGGGGTCAGCTGTCCTGGCTCTGTTCCTTCGTAACTTCTTGTGCACCTCCACCCTACTCAGTGGTGAGGTGGTGTGAGAATCAGAAAAGGCTTTGACTCTGTGTAAGCTCAGCTCAGCAATGGATAAAACATCCCTGCGTTATCAACACTGTTTTCAGCACAAATCCAAAACACAGCCCCATACCAGCTACTGTGAAGAAGTTTAACTCTATTCCAGTCAAAACCAGTACAACACCATAAAAACACATTTTACACTGCCTCTTCACTTAGGCCTATACAAGCATTTGTGGACCCATGAGGTGTGAGAGCATAAATTATTTTCTTGAACTCCTTCATATACTCTTTTTGTGCTTGACAGAGACAAAAACAGAAATCCTGAGTCTCAGAGAAAAAAAATCCATGCAATATGCAAACAACTTCCATTTTTATCATAAAGAGAGAAAGTGTGCTTTGAAATTTGGAGCACAAGGCCACTAAGAATTGTTTCCCATCTGGCACAAATGAAGTATTTGTTCTCCATCCCCCCTGTATCTCGTAATTTTCTCAAACACCAGCAGACCCTGCCACTCTCTTGTACTTTTAACAATTAGCAGGTATTAGGCAAGGAAACTGTAAGTAGCTGGTGCTTACACAGAGCCAAAGGAGACCAGAGGACATGGAAGGGAGTCACAAAAAGCTCATCTGGTATTACAGAAGAATTCATCCATCTACCAACTCTTCTCGGTAGACCTTAACTACAAGGGAGCTAGTTCTTTATAGTGGAGGGCTGGGCTACTCAGCTGGCAAGAAAGCACCACACAGCCACTTACTCACTGCTACCCACTTCCAGTGGGATGGGGAGAAGAAAATACAACAGAAGGCTAAAAAGTTGAGACAAAGGACAGGGAGGGCTCAGTCACCAATTATGGTCACCCGCAAAGACAGACTTGACTTGGGGAAACAGAATCAATATAATTTAAACAAAATCACCACCAATTCATCAACTGAATTGGAGTAGGACAGTGATAAATGCAAGCAGATCATAAATACACCTTCCCCCCACCCCTCCCTTCTTCAGAGGCCCAGCTCTACTACCTCCTCTCCAACAGTCACACAGGGGGGCAGAGAATGGATGTTGCACTCATTCCCAGTCCGTTCCATGTTATTTACGCCACTCCTTCCTCGGGGGTGAAAACTCTTCACAGTCCTCCCCTGCTGCAGAAAGGATTCTTCTCCACCGTTGAGGTCTAAGGGCTCCAAGGGCTCAACTTGCTGTATCAACTTGCTTGTATAGGCTGAAGGGGAATGGCTGCTCTGGTGTGCCTTCCCACTCCTTCCTCACCAACCTGGGTATCCCCATGGTTGTCTCTCTCCTGCTTCATCCTCTCCAACACAAAAAAGCTCCCAAAACCAAAAGAAACTTGCTTGACCAGTTTCCCCTGTTAAATATGTTACCGATGAGGCACTGATTGGCTCAGTCTTGGTCAGAGGTGGGTCCAACTTAGTGCTAGGGGAGCTTCTCAAAGCTTACAGGAGCCATTCCAGTAGTCCCCTGCCCCACTATGTGCAATTGTAGCATTCAGCCTCAACCAGAAAGTTAAGTCAAGGTTTTTGTATTAGTTTCAGTGACATTTAAAATATATGAGGTAAGACCTAAGAACTAATACAGTAATAGCCTACATATAACTTCTTTTTCCTTAAATGTGTCACTGGTCATAATCAAAAACATACTACCCTTTTATTTTAACCTCCAGCACTTTTTGTTTATTAAAATTTCACTAGCATATTTGTTTCTATTAAAGTTCACATTATTTTTCTAAAGTTTACTGAGTGTGGACTTTCTGTAATGGAAGCATGAAATGTTATGCTGTTTAAAAAACTATTTATTGAAAGTAATTTTTATTCTACAAAGCCAGGATATATTTGGTATTCTGTACAGGAAATGTCTTTTTTTTTTTTCTTAATTGAATTCATCAATAATCCTACTCAGTTTTTTCTCTGTTCTTCTAAGAACAGCAATGTAGTTTCAGAAGACTTACAAATAAATAGCTTTCTTACACTTTACACTTTATGAGCCATTAATTCTACTATCCCTGTACGCTAATGACTGTATCTAGCTTTTAAATGAATACATCAAAATTCATAATACATTTTGAGGTACATGAATAAAAATTACTGGAAGCTCTTGACTTGAAATCATTCTAATAATTATTATCAAGAAACTATGCTTCAGCTCCTGGCAGTTTTATAATACCTTCCATAGCTCTTTGTGGCACACATTGTAGTGAACCTACAGGATTGAGCATGAGCTCTGGAAGGAAAATGCCACAGATGAAGGCCCAAACCACGTCTTTTAATCTTCAACGTTTGTTTCATTTATAGCACCAATGATGAATACTGCAGAATGAGGTTACCTCTGTGCTTCTATCTTTTTATTTGCAAAGCTGTTACAGTCTCAGTAACCTCTTGTGACACAGCGATACCCAGTACACCTGTCCTCCAAAAATTTGTCAGCTTTTTCAGTTTAAAAAAACTATTCCATAATGATAGGTACTCGTACGCAACACGGAGTGGAAAAATGTTTATAAACTTTAAAAGATTTTTTTAAATAAGTAAACAATGACAGTTTGCTACTTACTTACTGTACCAGGTGCAGGTCTCCAGGTGCTGACAGTGGCTGGGGGGTGCTGCACTTTTGGCCC
>JAAGNO010022463.1:0-20083 GCA_033439905.1 Ceryle rudis
GTTGTCCCTCCAAGAGCCTTACGCTCCTGGTGTGGGCCCGAGGTGGTGACCTCTACCCTCCCGGAGCGCTCTGCTGTGTCCATCGAGGGGCGGAGGTGCTGCTGTGTCCCCACAGCCCTTCATCCCGGTACAGACAGGCACGTGCCTGCAGGCCAGTTGGCTGTCTGGTGCTGGCAGCTGTCCCCCATCCCCCTGGTGAAGGTGCCGCCGTGCTCTGCCAGGAGCCTGCCGAGGACCTGGACTGGAAGCTGTACACACCACCAACAGGGTTACTCCTTCATCCCGGAAAAGGTGCTGCGTAGGTTGTCGTGGACAGCTGCCCCTCACCCGCTTTGCTATACCTCAGAGACAAGAGTAGGAGGCATATGGTGCAGAATGCGCTTCACCAGACACGTACCTCTCTTTGTGCTGGCCTCCAGCTAGTTGCAAGGTGAGCTACAGTCTTCCTCTTTTTCTCAGCACACCAAACTCCAGCAACACAAACCACACTATTTGGAGCAATAACTACGTCTGGTCACAAAACTGGGATGAAGTCCACGAGATAAGCCTTTCTGATCAGTAGGGTCTGGCTGTAAAGCAGTCAGCCTGCATTACTTTGCAATGCTTTATGTTGCAACGCTTTGCTCTCAGACAGCGCGTTCAATTCATGGTCTAAGAATAGAAGCACACCTTCCTGGTGTGGCCCACGAGTGGTGGAAACCCCCAACCCAAAGAAAGAAACATACTCCCCAGGCAAATCCAGCTGGGGCTTTGAGTCACAGATGAGGAATTGCAGAAGGATTTAGGGAGTTCACAAAAGACTTACTGACTGCTATTGACTTTATGTGGAAGGCGTCCATTCCAGCACTATTGTCCAGTTTTAAAATGCTGAACCAAGAGGCTGCATTCAGCTCCTAGACCACGCACGCGAGAGGCTCGACTGAAGGTACGTGTGCCAGTTTAATGCCATTAAATTTTTAATCGTTGAAATTGCTTTGAAAAAGATGTAGCGCTGAGAAATCATTTCCAGATCCAGCAGTGGCTGGTGCAATAGTTTGCAGCAACACTGCTATCTTACAGGGGGAGAAGGTTATAAAACCCAGGAGAAGATGTGGTGGGTATAGCGAGAGAGCTTGCTGGGAGTGCAGAGCACAGTGCAGGGTTCATGGCATCCCCTTTGGTGAGCTCTCTCATTCGTTGTGTGTTTGAGCCTGGTAAAAGAGATGGAAAGACAGACTCGGGGGCTGACAGGGCCGTGCATGCTTACTGAATATAAACAGGTAGCTGAGCAACCTCTCAGCAGTAGGATTCGCTTCCCTAACTTTTACTGTCTCTAAGTCAGCAAAGTGATGTAAGCTAGGTTGTTTCTGTAATCAGAAGAGGAACCCACAGAGGGCATTTCAGAGGCTTCAGTTAGGGTAAGAGAAAGTGCCTTCTGCTGCTTTTCAGTCCGGAGGGTGTTTAGGTGGCAGCATGGACAGGTAAGTGAAGTAGGGGGGCTCTCCTCTGGAGGCTGGTGCCGAGACTGGAGATGGATGACCTGCCCTGTGATGAAATGCAGTATGTACAGGCAGGTGGCAGAACACTGCCGGGAGGACCTGTGAATTTAAGATTAATTTCTTGAGCGAGAAACAGACACAACTGATGTTTGGTTGCTTTTGAAAGGCCAGGGATAACAGCAGCAAAGCTGAGCGCTCTTAATTCCAGCTCTTTTTCTCTTGAGCAGTGTAGCTGAAGGCTCGTCATCCCGGAACATTCATTTTGCTGTTCCTCCACCGTGGCCTCAAGTGAATAGGTGGAAAGTTGAAACTATGCATCTTCTGATCTTTTGGTGGCTAGCTGTCTGAGATGACATTAGGAAGTGATAGGAGAGTTGTCGCTTACATAGGCCTGAAGGGCCCTGGTTTTGGTCACTGCTCTGAAGTTTTCCATGTGAGCACAGTCTTCCCCTGGCGTTGCAACGAGCGTCTCTGTTCTTGCTGTGAGAGGGAAGGTGAGTTTGCAAGGGGAGGAATGAAAATCACTTTGGCTTCTACAGTCTTATTTGAATAATTCCACCAACTGCCCCTTCAGCCAAGAGGTACCTTTAAACAGCTGTGAGTAGAGTGATGTATCCAGTGAGAATCTTTCCACAAAACTACAGGACGCTGCGCTCACAGAAAGCTGAGGGGAAACTGGGAGACAAATCGCTGCTGTTTCTCGAAGGATCAGTGAGGAATCGCTGCTGGTGTCTCTCCTGGTAGTTAATACTGGCATCGCTGGGATGAGCCTCTTAACGTAATGCTCTCTCTGTGTAAAAGTCATCGATGACAGACTAGTAGAGAGGCCCCTAGCAAAGCAGAACTCTGTTTTAAGTAGTTTATTCCACTAATACAGGGAAGATGATGCCCCAGAAGTCAGATTTAAAGGTTTTAAGTCTGTCCTCACTTAAGCAAAGTGGCCATCAGGAATTCTGTCAGGAATTAAAATATACATGAAAGCAATATAATGCTCTCGCATTTTGTTTGTGGCTTTTTTCCTCAGTTTTAAGAAGCAAAAAACAATGTTAGTTTCTTCTTAAACTGCTGCTGAACATAGTTCGTAACAGTGGTCCACCTTGTCCAGATCTTCTGGGGATACATTAAATTGATGTGGCTTTGAACTGAAATTAAGTTGTGATGCAAGGCTTCTTTCAGGGTTACATTCTAATGAATCTAGTCTTCTTGGTATTGAGGAAATGTCCAGAATCTCACTAAAATCAAATAAAGGGAGGGAGTTATTTAGAATTTAATAACTGTGATGAACAAATGTATCTTCCCTCCCCCCCCCCCCCGGGCTGCTAAAGAAGGGATGGAGTCTGGACATGTGGATTGTTAAAACACAAGAGATGAGAGAAATGGAGACGATACAGAACCCAGACACATATAAATGAAATACACTTGAAAAAAAGGGAAGTGATGTCACTTAAATAACAGATCAAGGAGCCACGTAAGGGAATTATAAAGCTCAGTGTTACTCGCTCACTTGCATATGTATTTAGTGGTAAGACTTTATAGTGCTTTGAAAGGAAAAGCTTCTACTAGCTTAATGGTGAAGTGACACATGAGTGGAAGATGGCATTTCAAGTCTGAAAGGATTCACAGTGCTTTTGGTTTCACTTACAAGGCTTTCTGGCTTCTAAGGGTGTGAAAAGTTGAAGCTGGGTGGAACAAGAATGAAATCCCTTACAAGCCTCTTTCCAGCCCTCGATTTGGCATGGTGAGGGGAGAATATAATCTATTGTCAGTTTACAAATCAGTTTGGTTTCCTTCAGTCCACATTTTCTTCTTTTGACAAGAAGAGTGATTCCTGGAACACAGTACGTGGGGCTAAATATTCTCTAAGGTGTAACGGTAAAAATTTGGATCTTAAAAGAAGAGGTGCTGCCTGCTACAGGACACGTTCCCAGGTGTAGGGACAGTGGTTCACCTGTCCCTTCCCTCCACGACAGCAGTGCTCTCCAGGGCGGTGCTTGTGATTCAGTGCACGTGCCACATGCAGCCCTGTAACTCCTCTGCATCCCTGTTCCCATCGCAGTGACATGCCTGCCTGGGGCGGTGACAAAAAGATGACAAGGAGTGTCGTATTGTCCTGAAATTGGTATATACAGCCTTCTGCGGAGGAGACAGTTTTGGAATGTGAACTTTGTCCTTTAATCCAAACACTGCAAAAGCCCGTCTCTCCTCTCCCTTACCACGTCTCAGCTGTCTTTTTGAGGGAAAATCTTGACATTTGGTACGGGGACATTATGAATATCTGAGTACGGGGAAACAAATATGCAATTTGTCATTTCTAGTGCAGGTTGCCCAAAGAGTAATTTAACAGCCACAAAAAATACATCATAGATTTCCAAAGGCGTTTAGGAGATGCTCATGCCCATTTGCTGTTAATACTAATGAAAAGTGAGTGTCCAAATCACTTGGACGGGTTTTGGAAGGTCTCATCTAGATTCATGTCTTCCTGGAGGAAATTACATTTGACAGGAGGCTTCTGATGCAGAGAGAGTAAGGGCATTGGAGGCCACTGTTTGAATTCATTGTATTTGGGTTCAGAAATCTGCCAAATGTGCAATATATACAGATGCTGATACCTACACCTCTATTCTGCTGTCAGCTAATAAAATATCCTTTATTTTTGTGCTTACTGCATATGCTGTTAAATTAGATAGACATATTTGCAAGGTGAATGACAAGTGTAATTGGCTATAAATGCTCCATTTAGAGAGATTGCAAACTATGTTTAAGTTACACCCAAATGCACCTGTACTTGAGATGCAAAGTCATTCAGCTCCCACAGCACCTTCATTATAACCATACTTCATCCTCCCACACAAATAGATTCTGAGGAAAATAATTTCTCCCCAAATGTACATCTGCCGCAGATTATACCGGCATCATTACACATGCAAGTATAGTGAACACAAATCTCATACTATATGTTGGTACTGATTGAAAGATGACACCCGCTCTTGGAAAACAAAAGAAAGCTCGAATGAAAGCTTGACAGTATTTTTTTGTTTGTTTCAAAGTGTTTCCCAAATTCATTTGTCATTTCTGCATGCTCGGAGAAGATCTTTTAAAAGTCTTAATTGAAAATTTTAGCCTTGAATCCTTAAGAATGAGATTGAAACCATGGCTGAATTTATTTTTTTTTTTAATTGACCTTGTTAGGGAATCCCTGCTGCTAAAACCTAGAGATCATTTTGGTGCCATTCTTTAAGACATCTAAAATTAACTTCAGAAAAACACTGATGTTTTCAAGAAAGGCTAGAGAAGTTAAGCATTTTTGTCTTTTTTCTTTTGGAAAGTCTTTAGGCCTTCTGTAAAAAAGGCTGGGTTTGAATTCAAGTAGCTTTTTATTGAAACATTTGTGACTAGTTCTGCAAAATAACGCTTGTGACCAGAAAGAAAATGGTGCAGTTTAATCGGTGCCTACCTTTCATTGTCCCCGTCAGACCCGCGGCGGGTTGTGTTAAAAGCGTACTCATGCAAAGCACTGCTTATTATCTTAACAGCCAGGAATCTTGCAGGTTTCAAACTCCCAATCTCTCTTCTCTGTTTCTTCATTATTCTAAGTGGCAGTTGTGTACCAATAGAGAACAGACAGGGCCGAGGCAATTTTAACTTCTTTTTGTGTCTCGGATAATCTGCCTTCTCTGCTTTAATACAAAGTAGTCCCAAGGCTGCTGCGCGCTTTCTGATGTTCTTTCAAGCCACATCTGTCAAATTTGTACTCGACAGCTGGTCTATATGGGTATCATACATTCAAAGCAAAGACAGCTAAATGAAAGAAACTCCTAAACAAATTCAATATAGATTGTGCCCTGCTGCCTGCGATGTGGGACTGATTGCAGATCTAATCTCGCTCCGATACCTGAGCAGCAGTAATGACAGTCTCTCCATTTTGTCCTGCCCAAGGAGGCTGTGGGCTATCTTGAGCCATGAGTATATAGGCTTTCCACAGAAAGTGGAAGGCAGGTGGAAATTTGGGTACAAGATGACTTCTGCAGACCCCAGCTCTTGGCCTCTGTGGTGCAGCAAGCGCGGTTGTTACCTCTGGGCTTCAACAGAGCCTCAGGATGCCATGGGCTTAAACAAACCTCTGCTCGGAGGGAAATTCTGCTGTTTAATGTTACAGGGAACTTTCCCACTTTAGTGCTAAACCGTGTAATTTCTCTTTGAATCTTCCCTAAAGTAGACTGCGGCATTACACATTGCTGTGCTGAGCGCTGTATGTGTAATTAGTGACTTGTAGGACTCCTAAAAGCTGCAGTCTAAATCCACCTTCGTGTTCATCACCAGGCCACATCTCTTGAAAGCGTTTATGATCAGGGGACTGCAATTCTTAGAGCCATTCCACACTGGAGCTGACTTTTATTAGGGAGACAGGATGTTAGAAAAAATATTAAAATGGTCCTCATTAGAAACTGGAGACATAAAAGTCTCCAGAGCCAGCTTGTGACTGCTGCTGCAGAGCTGTTTATGCAGCTGTTTATGCAGAGAATAACTCTCCAGGGATGGGCTATTTGCTGCTGCTCCAAAGACCCTGCACCTAGATGCCAGTGCTGGGCTTTGGGTTCCTGCCTGAACAGCGTGAGTCACAATGATTGCCAAGTGCCTCCTTCCCCCCTCTGGAGAGTGGATGGCTTGTCACAATACCTCTGTCTCACTTGCAGCGCTCTGGGGCATGGGAAATGGGATAAAAACAAAGCCAAAGCAAATGCAAAACCTCTGACCTATCTGCAAATGTTGCTTCTGGGGCTATTTGTTTCTGCGTATTCTCAGAGCTTGTTGGGAGATGCTATTTTATTGCTGCCTGGGATATCTTATCCTTTCACTTTCAGAGAACTGTAACTCCTTTTTCTTTCTGAAGGGTTTTGCAAATGACTTAAGATGAACTGAGGAGCTGGCATTTGGCTTCTGTCTATCTCTGGCCAAAGAATTACATATATGCTTTGCCACTCTCAGACCCATCAGTCCTTTTCTGCAGGGCAGCTGCCCAGAAAATCAGGCTCCGGCCTGCCCTTAGCGTGGGGCTAAGCTGTCCCAGGTAGAGGGGCTTTGCTGAATTCATAGGTTCCTGTCAGCCCTTTTTTCCAGCCTGTTGAGGCCCCTCAGTGAAGTCCAGGCTTGGCCCATCGCTCTGTCTTCTCATCCCACTGCTTTCTGGCTCCCAGTTTTCCTCCTTCATTATTCCAACTCTGGAATCTCATTGAAATAAGCATGACTGGGTGAAAACACCTGCAGATTGAAGCAAATATATTTAAAACAAAAAGCTTTTGCATCTCGGTTATCGCGTGGTGTTGGTATTTTTGTCAAGGCCAGCCAGCCTGCAGTTACACCCGTACCTCTACACCCAAGATCACGTTAACTGTCAGAGCAGATACCGGCCAGCAGTGTTGGCAACACCCACCCACTGGAGATGAAACTAAATTAACCAGCCTCATGCTGCTCTAAAAACCCCAAGCAGCAGCTCTGCTGGTTCTTTGCCTGGGGAGAGAGATGTGTAGGCTGTGGTCAGGCTCAGAGCTAAAGGTTTTAATTTCTCTTCCATCTTTCTGAAGACTCCTTCCCCTTAGGATAGGAGGTGCTGAGCTGAAAAACATTTGAGAACAATGCCTGTCTGATCAGTGAAGTTTCTTTAAAGCAGATCTAATTTCCTTATTTATATTAGTGTTTTTTTTCTCTTTACGTTCAGGGGTGGTTTCAGACTAGTCAGTAAGTCTGTGGTATGACAGGACCCCTTAAAAACTCTTGGCTTGTAGAGTCTAAAAGGATGTAGTATAGGATTTGCCCTGTATGGAGGCTGACAGCTATTCCTAAGGTGTTTAGATCTAATCCATACTAATGAGATAGCTTCTTATCTCCCTGAACTGTAACATTTCTTAACTGCTTTCTGTCTTCTTTTGAAAACTTATGTATTAAATTACTATGAGACAACAGTTTCAAAAAGGCATGCTCCTAACCTTAGTTTCTTCACTAAATTGAACGAATCTAGTGAAGTGTCTCTTAGAAACAAATCTTTTTTAAACTTGCACTCTATTCTTCTTAACCTCTCTGCCCCAAACAATTTCTGAGACAAGATGAATACCAGCCTGTGAAGATCATAGCTGCAAATATTCTCCTTAGGCATTCACTTGGCTGATAGCCTGGAATAAGTAACTTTTGAGGGTTAAACAGCTTTGGAGGCTAGAGACTGGACTTCATTATGTAATGTGGGAGGAGAGTTATTACTGTAACCTAGTTGCTCAGGTAGAGTTGCTGTGTTCACTACATATAAAGTACAGGCACTGAGGTTACCCTGGTGTTGAAACCTCTCTCCCCATGGGAACCTTCCACACTTTACCCTGTTTTTGCTAATTCAGAATTCTGCTATTTTGCTGCTGGAAAATGTAGGAGAGGAAGGTTTCCATTCCCTGTAAGGATCATGTCCTTGCTTTGAGATACTTTGAATTGCTAATGCTAGTTTAAATACGGCCTGGCCTAATACCACTGCTGAGAAGCAGATCAAGCCATTGACAGAACTTTGAAATTGGAGGCTTCCAATTTGAATCTCAGATGTCCCCGAGGCTCCTGAGCACAGTATGCCTGAACACCAGGCGAACGATCCCACCATACTTAAGTGGGGGAATCAGGTGACTCTTTCTCTAGAAATGTGTTGCACAGAGTAGACCTCACCTCCCAGTGTACTCTTCCATTACCTGGTACAAAGGGACAAGGTTGGGACATTTCCTCCTCCTTTAGGGGTGCACTGAGCTGAAACTGCATTTGGATTCTTCTTAACAGCCAAAATCCTGCTGTGGTTTGTCAAGAAAGGCTTATTTGAGAAGCACTGGGAAATAATAGGACCAGGAAAATGAAGCAAAAGCAGTCGTTTTCTACCTTAATTAAATAATCTTATTAGCATTTTTGCTGATAGAAAGGCACCTTCTCAAGGCACATAAAAGGGAGTTTCTAGCCAGATTTATCCTCCAAGGGGACTGGGAGAGAAATCTGGATCGTTGGTTTGGGCGTGCATGGCGAGGGGGAACTACATTGTCATGTTTAAAGAACCACCAACATATTACAGGTTCCAAACTTCCATGCTGCAACCTTAAATGTCTGTTGTCCTAGAAAAATCACTATACCAAGTAACTGCTTTTCTGACCTGTCTGAAATGCTTAGGTCTACAGGCTGAATTTTGAAATCCCAGTGAAATGCACAAAGTCATCTTAGATTAAGAGTTGAACTCACCTGTACTGCATGGTTAGAGTCAGATGGGATGAATAATGACATGATTTGAACCACTCTTCCCACACAACAAATGACACCGCTTAAAGTTCAGAGTGGAATGGGATACCCAACTTTGTCCTACCCTGTGTGTAGCTCTTTTAGCTGAGCTTTGGACTCCTCTGACTCGCTACAGTTCCATGTGAGCTGTGAACCTCTTCCTGAATTAATGTGAGTTCTGAGCAGAATTTCAAACTGGCAGAGTTGCTGCATCCTGGGCTTGCTTTCCAATACCCACATCCTTACTGGGAACCTGTGTTCTAGTTAATGTGATGGCACATTCCTTCCTCCTCTACATGCGGAAGGAGCACCAAAAAGTCGTCGACCAAATGCTTTAAAACTATGCCAGATACACGTAGGATTGATATCACGAAGCAGCATGTTACTATGTGCTCAGGGCTTCGCTCATAAACATACATAACTGTCTGTAGGATGGAAATGGAAGGTTAATTCCATGATGGTTTGCTCACTTTCTGCAGGTAAAGGGGGATTGATTGTGGAGGGTGCTGACCGGACCCTCTAAAGGGGCTGTTAGGGATCTGTTCTCTCTAAACGCTCCCTCAGTGACTCTCCTACAGATGAAGTGGCTGCCAGTGCTGTTCTGTCACTGAAAACATCCAGGCTTTCTGTTTTCTAGCCTTCAGAATGGGATCATACTCCAGGTCCTACTGAGCCTGCTCTTGCTTCAGAGCAAAAACCTTTTTGATAAATATTAACTCTTTTAGGACACCATACAGAGGTTGCAGCTTCTTTCTTACCTGCCCCTGGAGCTGCTGCATAACTTAAATCATCAAGTTATTCTTGCAAACAGTTCTCTCATGTCATTTTAAAACTTCACAGAATTACTGGACCTTGTAATATTGATCTATTCACTTCCTATTCTTTTATAGCTGCCTATGTAATTTCTGATCCTTAAATCTGACAACTGCATCCCCAAGATGCCTGTTCTTAATGTTTAAATGATTGCTACCCTCCATCAGAAAAATCTAGCTTTAGAACAGGAAACACAGTGCAAACCCGATAAAATAGTATGTCTATGGGTTAATTTCAGACTACCCTTTAAGTATAAAACCAATATGTTCTCTAGGGGATAGCAAGAAATCACCTGGAAATAGTGCCAACTGTAAGTAAATGTGTCCAATTTTGTACATTTCATGTGTATGAAACTGCACAGAAAGAATTATTTCAGAAAGAATGAGAGGTTTATGCTTTTATGTAGGTATCAAAAGACACAGGATTATGAGAATGCTAGAAACAGCAATTAATATACTAGGTCTTTCAGTAACACCATTTTCTCTCTGTTGAGCAGTATAGTGCTTAAACTTTTTTTTTCCTAAATGGATCTGTGTTTCCATGCTAAAGCACCGCATATCATTTTGGAGGATAACTTTTTATAAATGCAAAAAAATTCCCGGCTGCTCTCCTTCCTGCTCTGCAGACCACCGAAGAAACTACTAATGCAATTTTAATTTATAGCTCTACCTTTTTTCTCAAGCTCTGGGACAAAAAAAAATCCCTAAACTGCTTTAGAACAGAGGTCAGACTGCATTTTTTAAAAAGCTGTGGGGAGTCTCTGATCTGTAATACAAACCCCATGTTCTCCAGCTCGGCAGTCTGAACAACCTTGGAAGCTACTGATTTGGTAGGGGGGTAACTGTGCGTGCAGTGGCCATGTGGCTCGTGTCTCATCTTCATGAGCCAGTTAGACGCTGCAGAAGGCCAAGTTCCCAGTTATCTCTCTTACTGTATCTTCCTTTTCCTCCAGAGACATCCCTCAAGCACAGGAGGTGTCTTAATTAACCAATGCCAACTGCAACTGCTTACCATCAGAATTAGCTGCACTGCTAGTGCTGCACTCCACGTTGAAAACGTTACAGCCTCTCTCTGTGGATTTATTAAGAGCTGCAGCCTTGCTGGACATGCTTTCCAGAGTTTCTGGCTTTTGCCTTGACATGTTTGTTCATTACTTTGTCAGCACACATAGCAGAGAAGCCTTATCCAGCTTTGTCTGTTTGCTCTGGCTTCCTAGTACAAATGTCAAGTGACTTAGAGCCATCTATCTCTTAAGGGTAAAACAGGCATGAAAATCAAACACAGCAGTTTTTGAATCTGTGCAGCTTCAGCGTATGAGCTGCTAAATTTCCATGCTGTGACGCAGATGCTTTTTAACAGTTCTCTTGCTTGTCTGATGATCAAATCTCAAGATAGCTAAGTGATGAATATGGGCCAGTCCTACATCTATCATCCAAAATATGCTTGGACTGTTGGCTGCTTATGCAGACGGAGTGTGTTAGGTGCTTGTATTTGGCTGGGACCATGTTACATGTCTGATGCTTATACTCTATCCAAAGCAATGATATTTGGACAATTTGTATTCCCATGGTACCTTTTTTCCCTTTTTTTCTTCTCCGTCCTCTTTTCTTTCAAAGATACATGGCCTCTGTATACTCCCATCCCCCCCCCTGTTCTCACCCCCTGCCACCAAAGGTGCACCACTTGTACAGGCAAATGTTTCAGGAACAAAAAAGTGAGGTACTGTAATTCCAAGTTTTAAATACGTTTCGGTTCAATGTCTGTAGAATCACCTCCTGAGTGATCTTTCTTCAGAGTAAGATGAACCTACTTTTTAGCCAACAGTAGGGCAATAATTGGCTATTACCTGGGATATCTCTCTCTCACCTTGTCAGGTGTTACAGTAAAAGATGTATTTCTGGAGCTGAAGGTACAAGCCGTGAGGCGATAGTGGGAGGTTTTGGACTGGTAGTCACAAAAATGGTAACTTTGTTACCAGGTCTGTTTTTACCAGAAATATTCTCTAAGTGCTTCATGGTTTTATGTCTTAAAACTTACACCATCCATCCCCCGCTGAACTGACAAACAGCCTTATGATTACCTTGCCTCTTTCAGGCAGAACACCGACAGGTAAAGCTGAGAAACGTGCAACAGCCCTATCTCGTATCTAGGACTGATCTGTCGGGGGGGGGGAAGCCCTGCTGCAGCATAAACAGAGTGTTAAGTTTTTCTGGAGGAGGACTAGATGGGATTTTCTGTAATACAAGGAAGAATGAATTTTAGAGGTTCTCCCTTACAAAGAAAGGGAGTTCACTGAGGTTTATCAAATGTCAAGCAAGTAATTCAGGTTGGAAAAGCTGGTTCAGAAGGCTGCGACTTTGAAGCAGTGAGTCAGCTTGCAAAACACAACTCTGCTGAGAGATTTTGGTGACCCTGCCTGAAACTTCAGGCCACAGAAGTTCTGTAGGAAGCAAACTCTGCCTGCAGAAGAGCTTTGCAGAGTGACAAGGAAAGCCAAGTTCATAAGAGCTCCACCACCAGCCACCTACTTGAATTTTTTGCTACCACAGCTTTCCTGGGAGGGTTCTCATTAGAGCAGTGTAACAGGATTGTGCACACAGCTGTCTTTCCCAGCACACACCTCTTTTTTGCACCCTGTTGTGGCATCAGGATTCAGTCTGCGAGGGTAGACACTGAACCTTAGTCATGTACCTGTCTGAACTACTGGGAACTCCTGGAGAGTAGTTCTCATTAGGGCAGACTGGCAAAATAAAGTCTTCTTTAATGTCTCATCTGACCTCATACAAGGTGGTGTTGGGGCTGCTCTGGTGTTGTCAGTCCTGTTTGAAGTGCTTTGCCTTGCTGCTGGTGGGGTTGCTGGATAGAAGAGGGTGATTTAGCGGCTCATCTCCCTACCTTACGTGTCTAACCTGCCACTTGAAAGCTGCTGGTAGTGCCAGGGTGGTGCTAAGCCATAGCAGGTAATTATTCCTTGTGTTGTTGGTAGGAAAAGATTTTGCACAGAAACTGCCACTTTGACCATCAATTTGCAAGAGCAGAAATATTAACCTTTATATGGGAAGGGAAGGGATCCTGCACTTATATTTTGATGGGAGAAATCTGCACCTCCAGTAGGTTTGTCTGGGCTCATGTAAGAAGAAAAAATAATTAAATGCTGTACCATAGTTGTGGCCACTTGCTGTCTCTTCACATTGTCTTATATTCTCCTTCCTTTTTTGTCTTTATCCTATGACTCTTTAACATGTTAGAAAATATTTTAATTTCTTTCTGAGTCTAAGAATGGGAGATGGCAAACAAGAAGGTAGAGACAAAATCATGGCTGTGCTAAGCAACAGTGTGGTGTCAGAATACTGAGCAATGAAGCATTAGGATGATGCATCTCAATTCGTTTCAGTCCTCTGGAAGCTGAAACAAAATCCCTTATTACTTCAGATCCCATCATGAAATAATGGCATTCCTCCCTGCTCCCCTGGAGAGAGAACAGGCAGCTTTGGATAACCAGTCTTCATTCACGTGGCATAATGACGTTATAAAAGAGAAGATATTTAAAAATGAGCAACAAACAGGCCTGGAATCAGAGTCTCAGCCCCCTCTCCCTGTGGCTGGGGAGAGGAGGAATAGGGTTGTCTTGTTGGAGAACTGCTCCCCGTGACATTTTTGCTGCCTTCCCTACTAACTTCAGTTCCTTCATGGGCCATGATGTCCAGTTTCTCACATATCCCCTGGTTCCTGGCACCAAATGCCAGCTCTATAAGCAGTGACTTTTGAATGACTCAGAAGTGGTGGAAGAGAGAGGGAAAGAGCATGGCCAGGTGACCTAACAGGCTTCTAGCTGGTGCAGCTGTCTGAGAGCCCAAAGCTCGGTGCGTCACTGTGACAATTTCTTTCTGGACTGTTCCCCTTGCTCACCTACCTCAGTTTTCAGCACGATGAGATGCAGGCAGTAGGTCAGCCAGTTCTCCATCCTGCTTCCCGTAAACAGACCTATCATCCTGTGATGTGGCCAGGCCAGGAGAAACAGGCTCTCCCGGAGTTTTCAGGATGGCAGAGGAGCTGTCTGTATCCTGTAGTGCTCTGGCCAAGAACAGGTTCTTTTTGATTTGAGCTGTGGTGTATTGGTAAACCAGCAGTGTATGAGGGACAGCTGGAAACATTCAGGTCCTCCAGGACTGGATAAGCATAACTGCATATTTGGAATTAGCAAACTGCAAGGATCAAAGTGATGTCCTGGATGGATGACTAGATCAAAGGAGAGAATTTAAAAGGAGAAAACATGAATGTTAAGTTCTCCATCTACACTCTCTAAATACAAGATGCCAGCGGTAAAGAGGATATAGGAATAAAGAGAGCTTTTGCACATTTCTCAGCAGGAAATAATTTGGTGTCTGACTAGTTTGATTTTAAATGATGATAAAATAACAGGCACAGAACTCCAGCACAAACAAGGTTCTCCTTTTAAAAACCGAGTTTGAATTCTTGTTAGGATATAGGATACAATCATAACTTCCTCGATAAATTTACACAAAAGGGCAGTATCGTGTTCCTCTGCTTGAAGAACTGATGCTACCTGAGTAAACAGCAAACTGCAACATATCCAAAAAATCTATCAAGAAAAGACTGTTACTTGCTGTCAGTTTAAATCCCTCCCTGACATTCATTTCACACAGAATCAGACGATACAAATATCTCTTTGAGCACAAGGGGCCCAGTAAAGTGTGTGGCCGATTGGAGACATGACTGCTGCTTGCTGTGCATGTGGCTATTAAAAACATACGGTACTCTGGGTGAAAAATAGTAACGGTGCTCTGCTCAGGCTTGCCCTGTCAGTTGAAGAGGGAGATGCTTCCTTTTAATATTGGTCAGTCTTGTCTTGAACAGCCTGCAGATGTGGTTGTCCTGCTTGCGAATGGACCATGCGTGACACTTTGACCAAGGTAGAGGTGGCAGACAGTGGAACTGGGGTGGGAGCTGACCTGCAAACCTGAAACAGAAGCATCTCTAGAGTCCGTGTGTTGTGGTATGAATTGTCTTGTCATATCCTCGGGGGCTGAACTCCCCCGCTGACATGCGCATCCTTCTGCAAGTAACGCTAATGAACAAATACTCCTTTGGTTAAATGAGACGTTTCAGAGTGTTGTAAAAGCAGCTTTCTGGGAGTCAGAAAATAAACTGAGCTGCAGCCTATGCAGAAGAAGGTGGAAATGGTAAATGTCCGTCCAGTCAGCGTGTCTCCCCTCCCTCACTTCGTGCTCTGTGTTTGTGGATCTGGAAGTTTTTAAAGAATTAGGCAGGCAGCTCTGAGGATCTCAGTGTTAGATCGGACCGGAGTTTGGTCACTGAAATCCTCTTGTGAACCTGACCCCTAGAGCCTATCCCATAGCTTGGCAGTGAAAATAAGGAAGCCTGGGGAAAATGTCTGTGTCTTAGGCATAAAATTGACTTAACTTTTGTGAAGGGACATTTAGAGCATGGCAACCTTAATGTTACCTCTTTCTACAACTGAGTTTTCTGCCTGAGGCTTTGGAGGGGAGACAGGGAAGAGAAGCATCCAAAAGAACAGCCAGCACTGCTATGCCCGTCTCCTCTTCTTTTCTGAGCACATAAAGCTGAGAGGAAAGAAAACATCTTTCATAGTATACTGCTGGTTTTCCACATTCTGAGATCAGTTAACTGCCAACCACTTTTGAACCCAACCAAATCAATTTGCAAACCTTCATTAATACTATCAGGTAATCTGCAAGCTGTTTACCCCCTGTCTTACTGGAAGGGCCATTAATACACAGGGTAATGGATACCTCAGGGAAGACACACATTAAGTTAATAATTAATGATTACAGAGGCCTTGAGGCAGTGGAATGCATCTACCTCTGAGCATACTGAAATCACGTTACTCTAATTTCAGCTATCTCCCGGCAGCTGGCACTCAGCGCTGAGTTGGAGCCTGGCACTGGACTAGACGTTCTCACCCTGGATTGCAACGTATGAGAGCTGCTGGGCGTGGTGTACTGTCCTGTTAGCTGTGCTAGTGCTAGGGGAGACTTAGGGGGTTAGTTCCTCCTGGCAGGCTGCTGTCGTAGTCTGCGGGTACTGTTGGAGCCTGCTTTGCAGGAGTTGTGGGTGCTGAGTGCAGGGTGGGTGGGACTGATGTGATCCTTCACTGTCTCCTGAGGTCAGTGCAGACTAGTGGTACAACCTCAGAAGAGGCTCTGTGACATGCAACCCCAACACTGGCTCCGGTTCCCAGCTAGCCAGGGAGGTGGCATCCAGTGAAGAAGCCTCTCAGAAATGGTAACAGAGAAGCCATCACAGTCTTAATCCAAAGATCAGGAACCAGATCAGTATATGGATGGATCAGGCTTCATCCCTAAGCCTGAGAAACTTGTGATTTGCTCAGCAGGCCCTGGGGGGTGGCGTGCATGCTTTCCCTCTGTGGTTCCCTGTGTGCTGCTCTGTGCAAATTAACAGCGAGTGTTCAGTTAAGAGCCTCAGCGTTTTCTAAGTTTCTCTCTGGTTTTTCTTCCCTTCTTTCTGCACCATCCACAGTTGGATATATTAACCTCTAAATGTCCTGGCTCCAGTTTCACCAGTACTTAGTGTACATTCTCCATTCTCTCGGCGCACGTGTCTGCTGACTCTGAAGTTTCCTTTCTGTGCAGATTTTGTCCAGTTTCCCTCAGAGTCTGTTCTCCTGTAGCAGTGTTGCTTGTTCCAGGGCCAAACTAAGTCTGGGGTCAGTGTGCTGGGCTGCTGCTGACCCTGCTGCTGCCTTCAGGACACACTGCTGGGACAGTCCCACAGAGGCTTCAGCACAGGCCTCTGCTGGTGTGAGGAGACATTGAGCATGGCATAAGACACCCCGATCTGTGGCCATTGTGGTGACTTTCACAATTCAAGCATAATACCAACATCCCCACTCCCATGGTTGGATCAATTTTTGCCAAGTACTGGAATGTCTAAGACTAGACACACCTCCCTGTGAATTTATAGCCCTTCAGCTGTGAAGAATCTCGTTGGAAAGTGTATTTAATTCTTACACCCATTATTTTCCGCTCAGAGCCCCTTCACTTTGGATGTGAGAACGGTTGCTCTGAGCTCTTTGTGTTTCATGCAGTCTCCTGGAGATGGATCTTATCTGGCTCCGAGGTGTAGTTTGCTTGAAACTGTCCTTACTCACTTGTCAATATCAATGATGTTACCGCGGTGCTTAAGCTAGTGCTTTTATTAAGTTTCAGGGGTTTTGTATTCCACAATCTAATTCTGCATTATTGATAAAGTCTCGAGCAGGGGATTATTTAGACACGAGCTTTCTGGAGCATTAGTCATACCTGAACTGTATTTTTCAGAGGAAACTGGTCTCCTCTTTAGGCCAGTTACTTGCCTGTCTGTCTGCACTGGGGTTACTGCCTACAGACACAGTTGCAGGCTCCCGTTGTCAGGGGGCAGCAGGGGAGGGTGAGCGGGGAGCTGAGGGTGGCAGTGGGGCAAGCAGAGGCGTTGGCCTTGCTGACAAGTGATGCAGTCCCACAGTACCCCAGCAAGAAGAGTAGAGCAGGTCCAGTGAGGCCAGCTAGGGGCAGCCACAGCCCTGAAATCACTAGCCAGGGCCATAGTGCCAAGGCAGGTCCGAGGTCAAGCTGGGAAGTTAAGCCAGCAGATCAGGACCAGGAAGGCGCATGGCCAGGCATAGGCACTTGCTGAACAGTGTGTGTGATGCTGTTCTTTGGGTAATCGGGTGCAGTGTCTTCTGGTGGCCAGCAGCAGGTCCATCCTATCGTCGGAGGAGGACATGCTCACAGCAGTCCCTCTAGATTTCGAGCTGCATGTTCCATGCTGTTGATGCACTTGAGGCCCTGACATGTGGCTCCTAAATTACATGTATTTCCCTATGGATGGGCATGCTTTGTAGCCTTGGAACCACAGTGCTTTTCATGTTCTACTTAGTTATAAATGTTAAAACAGATTTTAAAGGTTTTTTTTCTCCCAGACTTTAGCAAGATGATCTTAAAGAGGTTAAAACTAGTGACAGCCTTACTTAATCTGTTGGCTGATGGATAGCTGTGCATGTGTTGGGCAAGCACCAGGCTATGTGCAGACTTCCACCTTCGTAGCAGGGCAGGGTACATATCCTTCTTGAACTATCACCACAAAGCACAGATCTGCCATTACAGACTTGCCCACAAAACGTCAGCAGCAGGTAAATGTAAACCAAATTAAAACACTTGATGTCCTTGTTGCAAAAGGAAGATGCTGCTTTGTGCAACAAATGAATGTCTTGGGTTTTCCATGGCTCATTTATGTATTTTTTAAACCACTGTAGAACTGCCAGAAACAAGATATTGACAAGCCCAGTGTTCAACTCAGAATAGACTTGAAACTAGTGCTACAGCAGTTCTTTCCTCTGAGGGTTTTTTAGTGTAGTTTTCAGCACAGTGCAGTGAAGTGTGACTTGTATGCTGTCTTTTGCTTTGCTTGATGTGTGTTATCACTTGGATAGGACAGTGATGATGGAGCGGTGCTACTCAAAAGACGTGCACTTTTCAGAGTCAGCACTGCTCATCCTCTGCACGTTTCCTAACCCACACTCATTGCAGCAGTGTCTCACTGCCTTCCAGACACACTGTAAAGGCTAGAATAAAAATGTCCCCTCTGTTTTTCATTCAACCTCTCTCCTCTTATGTGGGTGGAAGGGGAAAGAGGAAATAAAAATGCCTTAAAATAGTGTTCTTCTGTGAGAGGTCTTGATGGCTAGGATGAAGGCACAGAGCTTCTTTTTAGAAACTGTAGGGAAGTCTGGTGTTGGTGAGACAGGAGACCTTCACTCTCCACTTGGGGAAGGTGATTCCTGAGCTGACCCACCAAAGTTGCACCCTGTGGACTGAGAGCGTGTCCCACACCAGTGGCTCTGATCCAGGCAGCGGGATGTCTCGGAGCTGGGAGCCGTGCCTGGTCCCAGAGCCTGCCCTGGCTGGGTGGCTTGATCCCTGCTTCTCTACCTCTTCCCCATGAACTCTGCACTCAAAACTATTGCAGATCCCTTCTGTGTTTTCTCCAGCCTCTATTAGCAGAATATTTGACTCTAGCCTCTATTATAGAGGGCTGGTTTTAGAAATCTTATTAGAGTCTCGTCTTGCAAAGCTCTTGGGGCCTATTTGTCTTGATAAAACACCATATAAATTGGAGTGACTGTTGATTTTGGAGCCTTTCTTATGAGACAATTGTGTTTCCAATTAGGGATTTCCTTCTCTTACATGCACAACATGTTTTTTTTTCTTTGCTAGATGGCTTAAAATGCCTGCCATGTGCTGATAAGCTCTGTGCTAGACCTTTTTGCCTGCTGGTGCACATGTACAGGACGAAGTGCACAATGGAATAGTGGATACAATTTCCCAAATCTGTTGCCAGTCATATAAAGGCTGATACAAGACAGTGTTTGTTCTCCCCAGCAACTGTGGGGATGTACAGAAAATTCAGTAATGAAGGCATATGCTGCTCAAACACTGCCAAGTGTGGAATTATTTGGTTTATAAGACAGCCTCACAAGGCTGAGAAGGTAGATAGCAGGGCAGGAGGGCTGGCAAGTGCTGATACCAGCTGGCTGTTTGCAGGCGTAGTGTCTCCTTGGTAAGAGGCCTGGCCACGGGGAGGGACACTCTCCTGGGTCCCACAGAGCCAGATGCTCCTTCGTTTGAAGAACAGGAAGCAGAGCAAGTGAGCTTAGGCCATCGCAGGGGTCACAGGCCAGGAATCATCCAGCTCAGAAATACGTGAAGGATCACAAGGATAGTTCTGTTGAACCTTTCTTCTGTTTGCCTGTTCAAAAGGACTTCTATCATGAATTAGACTTGATCGGAATGGGTTGCATCCCCTCACCCCAAAAGCTTACAAGAGAAATAAGAAAGCCAGGCTTATTAGAGGGTGTTATCTATTAGGATAACATGGGTTCTGATCTGGGAACCTCAAGTGATCTTTCATCTTTGAAAGGTGACTTGCTGAAACCACCCATGAAGCAGGCCTTGACCATGTGTGCAGATTGTTAAGGGTGGAGGGCAGTTGGTAATTCTCTCCTACTTTTTTGAAAAGAGTAGGAGATAAAATTTACTCTGGAGTCTGTACCATGCTCCAGCACATTTGTCCTCTGGTAGTGGCCTGTGCTAAAAGCACATCAATAAAATTGCTGAGGCTGCTTTTAAGTAACAGGGTAATTACAAAGGATGGGGAGGGGGACATAAATAAATATCTGAAATAGTAGTTAATGCCATTCCCATTAAGTTACCACTCTTAAATGCATGGCTTACTGCATCTCTAACTTTTAGTGCTATAAAATGGTACAAATTGCAGACTTAAGAGATCATTAGAATAATACACAATGGATTTATCTTCATGAATAAAAATGATGCAACGCAGAGGTGGGGGTTTTTTTTTGTGTGGTTTTTTTTTTTTTTTTTTTTTTTTTTTTTTGGTGTTTTTTTTTTTTTTTTTTTTGTTTTTTCTTTTTTTTTTTTCTT
>JAAGNO010022464.1:0-22970 GCA_033439905.1 Ceryle rudis
GGAGGGCAAAAACGACCGCAAAAAAAGGAAAAAGGGAGGGGAAACAAAAAAAAAAAAAAAAAAAAAAAAAAAAAAAAGAGAAAAGAGGAGAAGGGAAAAAAAAAAAAAAAAAAGAGAGGAGAAAAAAAAAAGAGAGACAGAGAGAGGAGAAAAAAAAGAGAGGAGGAAAAAAAGAGAAAAAAAGGAAAAAGACATTTTAAAAGCACTATTTTGTTAGAGTTTCTGATCAGTTTAAAAAGCTGCAAACTATTTGCAGCCAGGAGTTCTTTGCTGGCAGTGAGGTCAACCACCTCTCTGTGCTGGGCAGAGACAAGTCTGGTTCAGTTTGGGTGAAGCCACACATTTTTGCAGATGGGTTTTTTCCTCACTGATGTTCTTGGACTTCAGAGCAGACTCGTGGTTTTGTCCCCCGAGAGCCACTTACTATTAAATAGGTCTTAAGTCTCCTTTATCACTAAGGAGCCATTTCAGAGCTGACTCTGGTTTTCAGTAACCATCAGGGCTCGAGCTTGGAGGTGGGTCTTTGAAAGAGAGAAATTAATGACAGCCAGTCCAGTAAATGGACAAATGGAAGGTTTTGCGCTCTGAGTGGAAGTCAGAGAGATGTGATCTTTAACGAGGATGTTCTCTGAAACGCTGTGAAGCTACAGCAGGAATTTTCCACCAGAGGAAATCGCACTCAGAGGAATGGGCCAATTTGCTGAAGCAAAATTAAACCTTCCCTCACTCAAACACCCAAATTGACGGTCTGATAAAACAGTTACCGTAGCAACCAGAGGGGGAAAAAAAGTCACAGAAAATTCAGATTTTTTTTTTTTTAATCCCCCTCCTGATGAATTGAGAAAAATCATATTCTAATTGCACTGAGCATCCCCATGGGTGTTGATGGCAAGGGAGCCGCAGCGGCTCAGACACAGCTGGGGTTTCCACTGCGATGCTGCGGAGCCAGGGCAAAGCCCATGATTTAATAATGCAAACTCTTCCTCTTCATCAACCTGAGAAATGCTGGGAGATCCTGACTGAATTGTGAAGAGCTTTGTTTGCCTGCTTTCTAGAAGGAGAAAGCTCTTGAGCAAGCTATGGTGCAAGAGGAAAAGGAGGAGGAGGAGGTTAAAAAAATTCTCCAATTCATAATAGATGGATTTGCCCCCAGCACTGCCCACAGACCCTGGGCAGCGTGTTCCTAAGGAATTTCCCCAAACTGGTATTTAACAGCCACGTTGAACCATTCAAGTTGTGCGGTACATGGCAGCCCAAAGCAAATGTACCCCAAAAGCCATGAACCTCTGCCTCTCTGGGCTACCACTGCCCCAGGGCTCCTCCAGAAGCACTCAGCCCTGTCTACCAGCTACACCTGAAAGAAAAGACAAAAAAAACCCTCCCACTTTCACAGCCGTGGCACACACTGGCCTCTGCTATCTAATGGAATCTTGCCTCTTCTCTAATTCCTGCTACATGGTTTTCAAATAATTGCGTTTTTGCTGAAGAATTACCATCAGTCTGGGGGGTGTTTCGTGGCAAAGGAGGCTGTTGCTGTTCAGGACAAGCACAAAGGACTTTGTGGACCATAAGCTCTGCAGGTCCCATCATGACCTCAAAGGCTTTGCTCCTGCATCTTTGGGCAACGTGTGCAACCCTCCACCCTGAGCATCATCCCTCACCAGGGAGCTCCAAAACCGCAGCAAGACAGGCTGTGATAAAGGCATGTTTGCTGCTAGTCAGTAAAAACCTCTAAAAAAATCCAAACAACACAAGAACAACCTCTGCAAACACCCCAGCTCTCCAAAGAGACCTCAGACAAACCCAGCAGTGCCCTGCCTTTTAATAAAAGCGGCCATCGCCCAGTTCCCGAGGTGGTTGCTGGCTCCACAGATGCTTCCACCATATCATCTGTGGATATTTTTATCTTGCCAATAACAAACCCAGCTTGCTCCAAGGAGCCAGAACTCGCCTGCGAGCCCCTTCCCTTGACTGGCTGCTCCACTGTCCATGCCTCACCACACCGCCAAAGGCCTCGCCTGCTTTGCTGCACACTCCTTTTGTGCCTTTTATTTAATGAAGTAGCTTTTAATCCTGATGCAGCGCTTCGAGTTCTCAGAAACAACATGGAAAGGACATTGCAGTCCCCTCAGGTTCATATAAACATCTCCTGTTTATTGTCCTTTGTGGTGACTGTCTGAGCTGGTGGTAAAAACAGTAGAAATGGATCCCAGTTTACTGCGCTCGCATGAGACTGGGGCGGCTGCTTTAGGAAGGTCAGTAAGGTCTTTATTAAGGGAAGAATTTTTTAATGGCTGAAAACATACTCTATGGTGACCTGTTTTCTTCTTCCCAGTCTCTCCGCTTGCTCCAGTGATCCCCCAGCATGACTGAGCGCCCAGACTGGCAAAGCCCCATCAGCACCCAAACCATAGATGCCCAGCTCCAGCCTGCACCCAGCTGTAGGGTGCTGGTTCCAGCACCATCCTAGACACAGAGATTCCCAAACCAGCCAACCCAGAAAACAGCACTTCCCTTCTCCCTTGTTTACATCCTTTCACCGACTCATTGAGGAAACACATTTTTATTTATTTTTTTTTACAAAACTCTCATTTCCAGCCTGCGATTCCAGCTAATTTGTAACACTGCACTGCCAAGCAACAATGAATTATGGAGAAAGATTATGGGAAGGTTTGACACCATTAATGTTTGGAGGAATAAATGGGAGTAGACTGTTAAATATGATTATTCTCCTTCGTGTCTTTCCTTAGGGTGCCTATCACCAGAGCACAAGTGCCACGTGCATTAATTAATTGAAACAACACATTTACATGATTAGGGATTAACTCCTGTGCTTCTCCTTTGGCTAATTAGTGTATCTATAGATCTATTTAGAAAGAAAATACCTTGGGGAAGGCAGGAGCCTTCAGAACTTATTGCATATAAACTGGCTGTCAAATTCAGGGATTAGAAAAATGCTCACTTCTCCCTTCTCTCCCATGGCACCTTATATTTGCTTGTTTTATTTCTCTTGACTCCCATGCAGCATCCTCACTAAATTCTAATCAAGAAAACATTACTGGCTTTTTCTTCTCTCATTTTGCTCCCCAGGTTCTTGTCGGTTGTCATCCTCAGGCTGCCACGGACTCCATGGTCTCCAACTGTCAATATACTCAGGTGGAAGAGAGTATTTTACAGTGGGGATTTCAGCCTGGTGGATTAATTAATTTTCCCCACACAGGATGCTCCTTCAGGTCTCTATGCTCAGCTGACAGGGAGCCAAGTTCAGCAATTTCAACACGATGAGTCTTAGAAATCCAGCTCTGGGAGCTCTTCCCTGGGTTTTTGGGTTCGGACACAGCCACCCTGTGCATCCTCCAAATCCAGCTGCTGGTTTCCATAGCAAATAGCTGGGTTCGCTGGGTTTCTTATGGGCTCCATGGCAACATTTGTACCCAACCTCCTGTCCACTCACTCACTTCCTACCTCTCCTACATCTCCCCTTCCCCAAAACTCTTGTCTGCATCAACGTTTTGCTGCCTGTGATCCCCGAGGCATCCAAAGGGAGGCTGCTCCTCCTTCTCCAATTGAATTTTTGTGTTGGGTAAAGTTGTCCTTGTAATTTCCATCAGCTGCTTTACAGCTTGTAAGGGGCTCAGACCTCTTCCCTGAGCTGTTTGGAAAGGCTGGTGAAGTAGGGGCTGTAAGAACACACCCAAAACATAGAAGAATCATTTAGAGGAATGAACTAATTTCAGAGAATTAAGCTTTTTGGCTGCTGGAACAATGTATACACCCCTCAGACTGGATGTTAAGAAGCAACAATTTTAGCACCAAATAGTGAATATTTTCTTATGGATTTCTGGATGGAAAACTTTTCCAGCTTACTCTTCAGGGAATTCCTCCCATACTCCTGCCCCAAGACTCACGCCTTGACACAAGACTCAAAGAGGCTGCATTGCATTTTGCCAGGGGTGGGAACACTCCCCTCAAGGCCATTTGTTGTTTGATGAGAACTCAAGCTCCTCTCAGATGAAGACCTGTTATTTTTTTCAGGGATCTCTGCATCCGGACAGTCCCCTGGAAAGGTATCAAACATTGGCCAGCAGCAACAGAGCCAAAGCCAAGACCATCTTTTTAAAAACACTGCCTTCCAACAAGGGCTAGTAACAAGTATTATGCAGATGGGCTGCACAGACCCAAATTCCTACTCCTTCCAAGAGCACTTGGATTAGCAAATCACAATTAGCTGCAGAGAAACCCTATGGAAAAACAGGGACTTTCCCTTTTCACCAGCAGGATGACTAGTTCCTATTTAATTTTCTTTTTCCTCTTGTAGAAGACAGGACAAGAGAAGAAGAGGTCAACCTTCCCAACTCCACCTGTAAACACATGGCTTTGTCTATAGCTACAGCCCATAAAGTGCTTCTTCCCCAGCAGAAATCCGCACAGAATATTGACTTTTAACACCAAATAATGCTTTAAAGCATTACCTGATTGCACAATAAATCCCTATCACTGCTCAAAGGAGCTTTGTTTTCCCTATTCTCTCATGGAGGCTTTTAGAGACCTTCCTGGTGGCTTAAAGGCAGCACTTCAAGGTAGAAAAAGCAGTAACAAAACCCACTCTGTCCCCTCAAAGCCCTGTATTCACTTAAAGGAGCCTTAGTCAAAGTATCACAAAATAACCAGCTTCACCATCACCTCACCCAGCAGCTCTGCTCCCTCCCAGGCTTTGGACACTTACTGAGGGAGGAGAAGGGAGAGGAGGTAATTCATTAATTACCAGTACCTGATCCAGGCTTCGTTCTTTCCCCGCCTCCCATGGTTTGGGTTTCTCTGCTTGTGACAGGCTGAGGAAGAGGTGGCCAAGTCCCACCCTCCTGCAGAGCTTTCTTGTGGCAGAACAAAGAAAACTTCAACAAAGCAACTCCTCTCTTCCACTAAGGCTTTTAAGTGGAGGGAAATGCTTGCTGGGGTTTCTCTGTAGCACAATACAGGATATGTTAATATCGTGACAAAAAGGACATTGGGGCTGGAGTGGGTCCAAAGAAGGGCAACAAAAGGTCTAGAGCACAGGTGTGGGGAGGAGCAGCTGAGGGCCCTGGGCTTGTTGAGCCTGGAGAGAAGGAGGCTCAGGGGAGACCTTCTGGCTCTGACAGCTCCTGACAGGAGGCTGGAGCCAGGGGGGTCAGGCTCTGCTCCCAAGGGACAAGGGCCAGCACAAGAGGAACCGGCCTCAAGCTGCCCCAGGGCAAGTTTAGGTTGGAGCTGAGGAACAATTTCTTCCACCCCCTCCAGGCCTGTCCAGGGCTGTCCCATGTTGCCCAGGGCAGGGGTGGGGTCCCCGGGATCCCTGGAGGGGTTTCCAAGCATGGGGCTCACCAGGGGACTCAGTGTGGGGCTAACTGGAGTTGGACTGAATGATCTGAAAGGTCTCTTCCAACCAAACCAATTCTATGATTACCCCCTGCACATTTGCATTCTGCATACCCTTGTTAACATACTCGCACAAACAACATTTCCATACCTTCCTTACACTGCCAATTTTGCCATCACCCCTGTGCCTCTGAACATCTCACTGGGTGCTGATGTTCCATCTCAGCCATGAGCTCCTTCACTTCACAGACACAGATGGACATGGCTGGGTCTCTTGTACCTACTTCCAGGATCCCCCCCAAGGCTGTCTGGGGAGCAGACCTGCTGTGTGTTGCTGAAGCATGTCCTTGGTTGCACTAGTGCTGCTTGCTTTTGGCCAAGAGGAGACAGGAACAACTCTCATAGTCGGAAAACCTCCTCAAGGGGCTTTCAGGACAAACCTTACGATGCTGCTGAACTGACATCTCAGCCTCTCACACACCCAGTTCCCCCTCTTAGGACAGGGATATGTTATTTCATGCACCAACCAGCCTATTGCAGACCTCCTGAACCTGTTGGTTGTGCATCCAGTTTAAGTGGCTCCTTCCAAGGACCTCCTCCCCACCTCTCCAAGCAGCAGGCAGGGAAAGCAATAAAGCTGAGCCTGATTACCCCTCCATTTACAACCAGCCATCAGGGGAAAATGTTGTTTCAGAGTCTCTGTGCATCTCACAGCCTGTGAGCGAGCTTCACAACAGAGACTCCACAGCAAATACTGAATTTTAGTGATTCACATGGTTTCCTTTATTGAAAGATCATTAACTCATTCTGGAAACCCAGGAAAGATGTGAGGCTCACCACTGTGCAAAATGCTTTATTCTAACCAAAAAGAAATCCAGCAACTCTTGCAGAATTAAGTCCCAGATGAGCTTTTTCATTCACTCCTGTGCAATGACCCTCACTTCTGATCTTTAGCTCAATAAATATACAGAGGGTACCTACAAGACCAGGTTGGCAAGCTAATGGAGAGACCAGACTGAAGTTCCTATGCTTCGAACTGCCTCCAGAAGCAGCAGTATCTCCTTCCACAGGCCTAGAGATGTTACAAGGCAGGATATTTCCCTTTTTTTCATCATTTCTGGAACGTCTGATGCTTGTTACGCATCATAAATAAAATGCTCCTGCAAAACAAAATATCAGAGCTATATATGTGTTGATTTTTAGGCTCAAATTTCAGCTTTCTGCTCTCCACCACCACAGATACCCAAATGTACCTTTTTATTTCATTAGCACTAACTCCCACCAAGACAACTGAAATGAAAACAAGCTAAATGGTTCTTTATCCTCTCAAACTCATCTCAAATTTTGATCACTGCTAAATAAGCTTTGATGGTCAAAATAATTTAAAACAATGCTTTGTTTTAAGGGGGAGGAAATCCTTCAGCTGAACATCAAAATTATTATTCTTTCCTCTTGATTTTGACAGGTTTTTAAGCAAGCAAAGCATGAGCTTACAACGAAGAGGTTCAAGAAGCCTGCTCACATTTTCTGTATACAGAAAGGAAAAGGAGAAGGAAAAAACCCAACCAACCAAAAACCCACAAAACAACAAACAAAAAAAAAAATCCCAAAACAACACCACAAAATAAACCCAAACCAAAAAAACCTGCTACAGAAGTGTTTCACTTGGCACTCCGTTAGCAGTTGGTCCTTCACTGCGCTTTAATTAGCAGAGCTGGTGGCTGTGGTCGTGCTCACTGTTAAAAGTCTGGCCCTGTAAGTCCAAAGCTCTTCATATATTTACAGTGCCACCACTAATGAAGCTGGAGCAGACGTGTTAGTCCTTGGGATGTGTGGAGCAGGTGTCTACGGGCTAATAGGCAATAAATATTTCCCTGTCAAAAAAAAAAAAAAAAAAAGCTGTGGTGTGATTCATAGGACTAAAATTAGATGGGTGCTGCATCTGGCTGGAGAGTAGAGACAAAAAAAGGCAGTGTTAACAGGTGTGATTCATGGTGAGAAATAGGCCACTTGGAATTTATTTTGGTGAAGGGGGGGATGTTTGGAAGATGGGTGGATTGCAGTAAGAGAGAAGTTCTGCTGAAGAGCCATCAGTCAAGGTCCAGGCTCCTCTGAGGTCTAAGCTGCTCCTGCAAGGCTGCTGAGGGTGGTGATGCTCTTCAGCAAGCATAGGGAAGAGGAAGAAATCTGGTGTCACTTGTGACCACCAGAGCCTATTCCCCCCGTGATGACATGCTAGGATTTTCTTTAATCTAGTAGAGAAAGGTATTAAAAAGCAGCAGCTAGATCCCACTGCCAGAAAATTCCCCTTGTAAATTCAACACTCATTCCTAGCAGGGCCCCAGCAAACCACCAGTGAAAGGAGAAATCCTCCATCGGCTGTTTGCCAAAGCTGGGGGTGCCCCAGGAGACCACCTGAAAAAAAAAAATAGACCTTGGACACAGCAACCCCAAGACATCCAGTAAATCATCATGATGAGATACTGGGGAGAATTGGTACGTCTGTGGGAGGAAAAGGGGATCATGCAAAGCAAAACAATCCCAACTTTTCTAATAAACCCACAAAATTCTCCAAAGAAAGCTCTTAACAAGATTTTTGTATAATCAAAAATATTAGTTTCCTAAAATAAAAAGAAAAAAATAGTAAAAAAAAAAGGTAAATGTACAGGTGGAAAGTGTTGATTCTGTGTTTATTCTGGTAAGATTTATTGCTCCCTCAGCAGCTGCAGAGCCAGCTCACTGCCCTCCCTCCTCCTTGCAATGTGGCAAGTTAGAGGAAACCTGATTTTCCAAGTGGCAAGAAGCAAGGTGTTACTCGTGGCATCACCTCCCCTCTGTACAGAGGCAGCAGAGGAAGTAGGGACCTCACTAACTATTGGTTTCCCTTATCCAAACTTGGTGTTTTAAAAGGAATTTTTCTTCCTTTCTGTTTTGAAGGGAGGGGAAGCATTTAGGGGGGTGGTTCTGGGTTCCTCCCCACCCCCTCCTCTTTTTTGCCCCTCCACAAAACAGAGTAAATTCTGCTTAAAATTGTACAGATTGTAATTAAAATGACTTTTTTTTTCATAAAGAACAAAGATTTGAAGCTGGGTTGTAACGTAGCAGTGGTTTCCAATATTTTCCTTTTCACTCTCTTTGGAGTGTGAATAGAATTTTTTTGGTGTGTGTGGGGGAATCTTCCTATGGAAAGATCATTATTTCCTGCCCACCTTCTATATATGTATCAATAAAAATAAATTAATAACTTTGGAAGGCACATTTTAATTCAGCTAGGAGAGATGAGTTACTGCAGCTGGGATACAGGACAATCACCTACCTACTGGCCAAATGACAGATTACAAAATAAATCAGTAGAGGAGAGTTTAACAAAACCCAACAGTTTGCAGGAGCTGTTGTTACATCACCTCTGCCTTTAACCATCCCTCTCAACTACGTAAAACGAGCTGCAAAGTGAACTCAAACAAGCTCATTTATTCTTTTTCTTGGCAGGTTTCTCAGGAGCTGATCCTGAAAGCAACGGTAGGTCAAAAGTATCTTGAAGTTTTTCCTCTTCTTTCTTTTTCTTCAGGACCAGGAATATTTTGCACTTTAAGGATATTTAAGCCACTCAGCTCACCCCGTTGAGGATTAATTCCCTGTGACAGAATTCATCCTGGCTCAGCAACCTCGTCTGAAACTACCCTAGAGCTGTGAAGGCGCAACCAATGGGTCGATTGTTTTGCAAGGATCAAACTCTCCCATTCAAATTTAATTTTGGAAAACAATCCATTCTCTGAAGCTACCAAATTTGCAAACACCCTGCACTCCTTTCTACCCATGACTGGCTCCATCTCTTGCAATCCCATGTGAGAGTGGCATTCCTGGAGGAACATCCCTTTCCTGCCTGGGAAAACATTGAGCTATGAAGATGAAAGTGAATAAACAAAAGGAGAAAACCTGGAGATGCTGGGGAGGAGGAGAACAGGGAGCAGGCTGTGCTCTCCTTGCAACCACCTCCTGGCACTGGTTCCTTTCCCAGGGGTGCAGGATCCATGTGGGGCAAGCTGGGAACCCCTCATGAAACCAGTTTGCCCCTTTGTGGTTGTAAAAGGTTCTGTATAATTCACTAACTGCAGACATTTGGGTGGTGCCTTCAAACTAAGCGTATGGAGAAATGCTTTTGTCAGGTTTCTTAAAGGCTTGTTTTGTGGGTTGGATTTTTTTTGTTTGTGGGTGTTTGTTGGTTGGTTGGTTTGTTTTTATTGAAATCTAAAAGCACAGCTATTTAAAGATTAAAAGAGAATCCATAATCCACAAGAAGTGTTGGAGAGTCTTACGCAATTACCTGACACGTTCCTTAACCTAATCTAAAAGCACAGCTCCCATTTGACAGGCTTTGAAATATTTCACAATGTTCGTAATATTCTCAGCTTCAGCTTTGAAGATCTCCCCAAAGACTGGTTCCCATCACACACCCCCCCCCCCCCCCCCATTTCTGAGTGGATTCATAATCACCTGCCAACATCTGCGCAGAGCCTGAACTACACGGGGAGTTTTGTGCTTTGAAGTGACAATGCATCAAAGCCAAAGCACCATCGATGCCACCCCCGCATCACCTCCAGTCAAATATTGACATGTGAGGAGGTACCATTTCCAGCTTGCTCTAATAACGTCTATTTGCTGCATACAAATAAAGTTTTCTCCGCTTCCTTCCCTTCCTAGGATGTGGCAGGATTAAAAATAACAAAAAAAGGGGGAGAAAATTAAATAAAAGACATCTTCTTGCTGGGTGAGATGTGTCCAAGGGCTCTCCTGCTTGAATTTGTCTGATACAGGCAATATATGCTCCTTTGTGTAAAACAAAGTTGGCATCACCAACAAACAAAGTTTCCTGAACCAAGACAAGGCCACTGACATATCTTACCCTCACCCTCTACTTTAATGAACTTTTTAATCACACTTTTTCTCCCAGAGAGGAAACTGAGGCAGGCAGCCATCACACAATGCACCCAGACATGCCTTGAAAAGACCCCTGGTCTCCCAGACTCCACTTCAGCCACCTCCCATCTCAAAGCCTCATTAAAAAAATTCCCATCTGGCAGTTTTGGTAGCTCCTCCACAAGCCTCAAGTCTTTATTTCTCTTTGAGGTGCCACTGCTACCCAGACAGATCTTGGGATGCACTTGTCCTCTTTGCCTTAGGAACTGTACAGGGTTTTGGAGGAAAAGAGGGGACATAGCCTGAGCTATAGCACCAGGATTTTTTTAAATTTCCTTTTAAATACAATTAATAGATGGGTGATAACTACTCGTGCTGTTTAAACACAGTTACAAAGTTCTCCTGCAGAAGCTGTTTATGCGTAGTCCATACAAAGCACTCAGACAATGGGAAAGAAACACCAAGAGACCCAGAGGAGCTTCTCTGGTCCCTGCCTAGAGAGATGAGATCTTAAAAAACAAACCAAAACAAACCCCCAAACCTCCCCAAAACCCCAGCAAATAAAACCAGCCAAACAAAAATATCCTAACCCCCCAACCCCCCACCTTTGCTTTCCTTTAGCTGAGCAAGACCTCAGCATGTCAGACGGTAACTACTTTTGCTTCTTGCTAATTATCAATCCTGTAGCAGCGTGACTTTAAATGGTGAAAATTATGCCTATAAAAGATTGTTCTCTTGGAGAAATAATGTTTGGGATCATTCCCACATTGAGGGAAGAAGTGCTCACCCCTTTCTCCCAGCCTGGGCTTTGCTTATCTTACCTAAAGCAACCTCAGGGAACAGCTCACCTCACCCAGCTGCATCCACAAGGTCATTCAACTCAGCTCCTTGGTTTCCCCAAGGACACAACACAGGGAACATCTCACGTAGCAGATGACCAAACACCCAAACTGCCAGGATAAAAGAAGGGAACGACTGAAACGAGAAACACTTGCATTTTTGCAGCGCAGGTTTCACCCCCAGTTGCACCCAGCACATGGTCACGGTCACAAAGCAGCCCAGGGATAGAAGCAATGCACAACGTGGCCAGGCTTGCATGGGGGAAAAAGGAATTTCCCTCAGTGAAGCAGCTCTGATTAGCAAATAGCAAGCAGCAAAATTAGAGGCTGGAGATAATTAGCCTGACCTTCGTTACCAGCAATGGGAAGCAAATGGCTCTGAGCAGCGACAGACTTTCAACTGAGTGGATATCAAAAAAGAAAGACTTTAGAAAAAAAAAAGTGAAATCCTTCACTTCTTTCATCAGTTCACAGTATCCTTGGGCTTCTCAGCAAAAACTTCACGCCCGTGGGGAGATCACTGTATTTTATAAGAGCTCAATATGATTTAGTGGGCACACAGGTGGACTTGTGTTTGCTCTTGCAGCCGTAATATACAATGGCTTACAAAGAAGCCTGAGAGAAGAAGAATGTTTCTGTATTTCATGATGAAGGATTTATTGTTGTTTGCACTTTTATTTGTACAAAAAAACCCCAACCCACCCCAGTTTAAAGTGATGCTGGGTTTGAACAGTGGAAAATAAAAGCCAGTGTGACAATCTAAGCACACGGTCGCCCTTAGCTCTTCCAGGTCAATTAAATGGGTTCCTATTAACTCTCAAAGAAAGTTCCCTCACCAGACTAGTTCTCTACCTAGTAAACACCATCTGTACAAATGTACATAACATTTTCTGCTGGATTTTTATCTCCCAGTCCTTCCATTAATTGAATGATCCAGACCGTTCTCCTCCATTATGTTTTAACTAGACTTTTTAGCTTCACTTCTGCTACACGATGAGTTGTATGGATGATGCCAAACCCTTTCCAGCCCCAGCTGATGAGCTGCAGGCATAAATCTGGTTGGTAGAAGTGGGAGCAATCGGGATTCTGGGATGGTTTTGATGCCAGTTTAGGTTGAGCTGAGTCAACACCGCAGGCTGTAAGTGTTGGTTCCTGTTGCACATGTCTTTGGGAGAAACATCCTGCAGCTTCTTGGCCTGGGAATGAGGTTGGGATTGCTCAGAAGCGAAGGGGAGGTGATGATGTCCTGTTTCATCACCATGTCCCCTGCATGCCAGGAGGGTTTCACGCAGGAGAGATGTTCAGTAAACTTAATCCAAATTATTTCTTCTCTGTTCCCAGTTATCCCTGCTCTGATCCCAGTTATCACCACACAAACCCAGCCAGTGCTGTTAGCGCATGGTCAGCACCTGTTGCACGGGATGCGAGCTCGTTTACTGTGTGCTAATTAGCAATGCAAGGCCTGTGCCAGCGCTTATCTCATTCCCCAGAATAGGGACGGCTCAGTCAAGCAAAGCTCAGTCTCTCGCTAACTCAGGCTGTAAATAGTGCAAAGCTCACCAAAGCGCTTAGAAAATCACCACCCTGCTTTGAGCCCAGCAGCTGGGGAGGGGACAGGATGCCCGAGGAGGGGACTCAGCAGGGCTCCAGGGGGAACACAGCTCACCCGTGCAGCAGGAGTGATGCAGCATCGCAGGGTTTGCTAATGCCACCACTTGGAGATGGATGGAGGGAAAGCTCCTGTGATGGAGCCCCTAAATGGAAACCCCAACCCCCTGCTCGAGCACAGAAACCCAGGGAAGTTGCCAGCACTGGCGACTCTCAGATGTTCCTAGTTCACTACCACCTCAAGAGTCTTCTTCTTTAGCCAAATAAGTTTGAAATCAAATAACAGCCTCATCCTGATGATTTTGCCACCTACTAGGAAAGTCCCATCTCTGCCTTTGTGGCTGGAGGGCTCATTTTCCTGTGGGGACTGTCCTTAATGAGGAGAGTGATGGCAGCCTTCATCTGTGCAGCCTGCGATGGCACTGCTGGTCTGCAGAGAGGTCTGTGCTGAGCGCAGCCCGAGAGCAGCTGTTTGCCCTGGCAGAAGGAACAAAGAGAAAAAAATTAATGAACTTCAATTCAGACAATTGTTTTGACCTCTTTTTATGAAGCATGCCTATAAATAACCAGTTTCATTTCAAAAAGTCCATTCAGAATGACATTTCGCTCCCCAATACCACAATCAGATGTTGTGATATTAGAGAAATCTTTTTTTTTTTTCCCCAATAATTATTTTGTTTAAAATAATCTTGCCTTGCAAAATAGCCATATGTTGATAGAAAAGGCATTTTCATTACCCAGCCCAGCTGTTCCACCCCGCAATGCTGAGGAGCTCTAATCAAATGGCATTCACAAGCATCCCCTGGTAGGAATTACCAATAGCATTGTTTGCCAGTGAATCCCCTCCCTGCACTTTCAAAATCCTTGCAACTGGATTTTTATCCTGGTTTTTTCAAAAGCGATGAGGTTACTGCAACTGTCCTGGTTGATCCGGCAGCTTCTCATGTTCAGTTGGCTACCAGTGTTTAAAATGATTCAGTTATGGGTGCAAGGATGGCTAGAAGAAAAGAAGATAAGGTCTCAAATAAGAGTTTTGTGAGAAGTATGGCCCGAGCGAAGCAAACAAAACCAGGACACCATGGGACTTAAAAACTCATTAGTCCTCCCACTGTAGGAAATGCTGCAGAAGGAACCCTGGGAAAGCAAAGCTGGTGGTAATGGGAGCAGGATGCTATAAAACATGAATCACAGACTCCAAATGAGGTAGTGGAAGGCAGGACCACACTCTTCTAATATTCTTTTCTGGCAGCAATAGGAACACTTAGGGGAAAGATTCAAGGAGCTCTTGTACTTGGAGCTCTGAAAAACACTAGAGAGCTCTTCAGGGGCAACGTTAAACAAAATTGCAGTCATAAAAATGCCCATAATGTAAGCACAGAGATCCTCATTGGAACCGGGTCTGAATGCAGAAGCATTTGTGTTTGGGGACAAGGAGGAGGGGAGAGGGGATCCAGAGGTGCGTTTCCCAAGGAGGTTTCTCCTGACCAGGGCTGGTCTCCTCTGTTTAAACAATGCTGTGTCACAGACAAAAAGAGATGTATTGGAAAAAAGGTTGGATCTGTACGTAGAAAGCCATCAGGCAGCCCAAAGATGTGTCTGATAAAACACACAATATTCTACTCGACCACTTCTGAAATGACAGGCAAGGTTATCTGTACCCTGAACTCACCTCTGAAGCTCCCCTAACCCACCCCAGGTAGGACTTTGGTATTGGAGAACCCTCCCTAGTAGTAAGGATACTGAAGCTTTGGAGCCAGTTGTGTGGGGAACACTGAAGTCTCCAAGTTTATGAAATTTGTGAAAACAGGCTAAGAAATGATAGATCAGACAGAGGTAGATGGAGGAGAAGGTTTCTGTGACATCCCGATGCCCTCTCCCACTCCTGTTTTCTACGACTGTATTAATTCATATCTAAGAGCAACAGGGATATTTCAGGATGAAATCCAAGCCCTGTTGAATTCAGGGAGCTTTGCAATGAATCCAAATGGCTTCATCTTGATGAAGATCTACATTTTGATTAACTCTACTCACATTTGTCAAGCAGAGCTTCCACTTGCGGGAGACCCTCTGTTATCCAACAGTCTCCCCGAGGGGCACTGGGCTGTGCTGGATAGTGAAGGGCAATTGGCTTGGGTCCCGTGTGTTGGTGTCTTTACCCAGGCAGTGCTCAGAGAGCCTGGAAACTGGGTATTCTTTCTTTTGTTGGCTGCTTAGTTCTGATGTTTTAGTCCTGGACAGTCCCATTTGTCTTGAATTACCTGCACTGCATTAAATGAAAGGTTGGGTTGGTGCCATTGCTGTTTGGGGTCTTTCCTCCACTGTAGTCACAGTGTTAGGAACAGATAAAAGAGAAAGGCAGTGGAGATTATAGGAGCATTATCAGCCAGCTTTGAAAATACATCAAAGGACGGGACTGTGGAAATGACATTTGATGACATGGAATTTTGGGAAGAGAATTTTTTCAAGATCATTTGCTTGAATCCTCCATGAAGTCCACTAATAGCATTGTCGTGCCTCAGAAATTGGTGGTAATTTAATTCCACTTACTCTTTCCCTCCCCTAAAGTGCTGTCTCCTCGTGTCCTAGTCTCCCCTTTCAGTCCACTGCTCTGTTTTCATAGTTCATTAAGACACAACTAAGGCTCTAAGGCTGAACAAAGCCAGAAATAGGACAGCGGCGATTTGAAAGAAAAAAAAACCAAAAAACAACAACAAGGCTACATCCAAAGGCTATGTCAAGGCCCTGCTGGCTTCCACACATTGCAAACACTTAGCTGATGACAGCAACAGAACCAAGGAGCTAACAGCTTAAGTAGGAAGGCCCTGGATTCATTAAGATCTTGCTCAGCTCTAATTCTTGCCAAGATCTTGCGGCAGAAAATTATTTGCGTGTCAGAATAGTGTCTAAAACTTCACCTTCAGGAGCCTGTTCTTACCAAAGACAACGGGGAGCAAGCGGGGTCCAAATAGAGAATTAACAGCTGAAGTTGGCAGACCTGTTCATGCAGAGACATGGATGAGTCACTGATGTCCATGACACAAGTTCCCTTGACTGCTCAGTGAAAGGCACTTAGCCTAACTGAGAATTAGCATCTTCACCAGGTCAGCACTGAGATTCAAGGTGTATTTTCCCATCTCCAGCTCTGAAGAGTCCTTTTGGGCTCATACTCAAGCATCCCTGTGCTGGCAGCCAGCTGGAGTCCACTGGCTTTGAAGGACATGAAGTGTTGCTCAGCCTGAGACATCAGCTTCTGGACCTGTCTCTTGAAGTACATCTCTGTTGGTGAGAGCAGACCTCTGAGCCACATTATGGGTCGTATTATGAAAGGAACCTCTGCAAGCAGCTGAGAGGCCTGGCTGCACATCAGCTGTATTTCACAATCATTTGTTCAGAGATGCTTTCGAGTGATGATGCTCTGGAGATGCTCCTTCAAGGAGCACGGCACCCGCCACCCTTTCATAGTTTCTTCAGCAGGCACGCACAACAACGATACTTATCCTTTGCTTGCTTACCCACAAGAGAAAATTTCATTTCCTGAATTCACCTTCCCCGTTTTATTCATTAAATTGTCTTTTCTTATTTGCAGCGACGAGGCTGTTAGGATGACACTTACAGATGTGTGCAGAGATTTGAAATGTACCCACTTCAAACACCGCTCATGCAAAGAGTGGGTAGTTGCTTTCAGACACGGTATGAAAAATAATATGCCAGGCCCAAATGTCAAATATAATCACGGGTGATATTAACCTCCCCAGTGAAAGGAATATATCCCTTTGTGAAATAACCTGGCTTTAATGCTCAAGATTGCTACAACAGATTAAACGGCAGCCCCTGATAAGTTGCCTACACTAAAAGCATCATGGAAATTGAAAACATAATGTACCTCACTTAAGTGATTCACACTATTAATATGTAGAGTTTTCTCAGCTACAGTTTTATCAGAATTGAACAATGGGAATAAGTGAGGGTTCGCTTCCTCATTTTTTTTCTGCATAACAAAAGAAAACAGATGCATTTATGTCCAGGGAAGAAAGAGGTAGAATTGTTTCTGAGAAAAAAAATAAAAATAAATAAAAAAAAGGTTGGCACTTTGAGCAAAATCTGCTCTATGCTGGATAGGTGAAAAGGGGAGCGCTCGACGCTGCCCTGCCCTTTTCCTGAAGAAGGGGTTTGCGGCGACATCGCCGATCGCCTTTGCACGTGCAACGCGTGTCTCCATGCTGTATAAAATTCTTGTGGTGTATCTCTCCATTGATCTCCTGTCCAATTGGCAGCCAGCAGCTCAATTAGCCACTGGGGGCTGGTTCCAGCTCTATCTTATCGGTTCTTAGCTGTGCTTCCTCATCTAGAAATCTGTCCCCCCTCGACATGCGCCATGGGCCACGTGGCATCCAAAACCACAGTGGGCAAGAAGTGCTGGAACCCGCTTTGTTAAAGTGTACACAGCTGGGCTGGGACTTCCCACAGAAACCCCTAAACCTTGGTGAGAGTATTTCAATATTCAGAGGCTGAACTGAACCTCAGATGGTGCTGACCAGGGAAAGACTCCAAATCTGGTAGAAGATGATGGGGAAGAGATGCAGTGATATGGGATGTAGAAGCTGGTCACCTGCAGGATGTAAGAACTCACTGCATGAGATAAAATATGGTGATTAAAACCCCAAACCAGACAAACACTCACCCTTCTCCACACAGACAAAAGGGCAAAGTAAAGTAGATGTAATACATAATTAACATGTTTATGCTAGATTTTGATGCAAGCAAGTGCTAATGACTGTGGTAATACTGAACAAGACGACCTGCAGATGCTTCCAGGAAAGGTTTAGTGGTTCATCAGAGGATGGCCACGCACACACAAACACATCCACACCATCACCCAGTCTGTGTTCGCCTGCAGCTTCCAAAGCTTGTGAGATTTAGAAATATCAGATTCCCTTTCAATTACGGTCTCTCATAACCAATTTCAGTGGCAAGCCTCAGGCTGGATAGCTCAGCTCTAAGAGCTAAACTGTACTGTTTAATCTGCTTGTTGACTTTTCAGATTAAATGCTGTCAAAGATGCACCTTTGGTCTACGAAACCATCGTGCAGCTGCTTCTGTTCCTTTACAGGCTATTTAATATCCAGAGCTGCTGTCTCTCTAGGAATGGAACACCACGAGTCTAGAAATCCCTTGCCAGTGCCTCTGCAAGCTTGGGATGAAGCCGCTGTAAAGTGTCCTTCCAAATGGACTTTGACAGTGAAGATATTACACCTCACCCACGTATGGAAGAGCTCTGGATTTGTTTTCACAGTGTTGTGAAACACCTGCGTCTAACCCCCCTGGGAAACACCAAAGGACAGAAGAGGCCAAAAGCATTTTCTGGGTGCCAAAATGAGAAGGCAAAGTCGTCAGCGCTCAGTGATGCCATCTCTGCTTCTCACAGCTTTGACAGGGCTGACAGGACACCAGTTGCACCGATGGAGGACTTGATGGCTCTGCCCTGAAAAGAAAGAGGATTTCAGAAATTATCTTCCCTCAACCCCCTGCCCAGGCTCTGCTGACATGGGCTCCCTGCCACGGTGGGGCATGTGCTGAGGATAACGCTGTCACACATGAAACAGCTTCCTTACCAGAGCCTTGAGGAGAGGCTGGGTTTGTTCTATCACAGACTCAGATACATTATTTGGTACATGAAAGAGTCCTTCCTGTTTCTCCTGGGTGCAATAATGGCTCAGCTACCACCATTTCAAAAGAAACATCGATTACCCAAATCCCAGAGGTCTCTCCCCGACACACTCGCAGCAGCAGTGAGGAAGGGGCAGGGATGGAGCCACAGAGCTGCCCCAGCCTCTCTTCACAACTGATTTCACCCCAGGTAATACACTCTTCAGCTTTTTATTTTATAGATTTAAGCTTAGTTAATCAGGAAAAGCAAAAGCTTTGTCCAGTTCCCAACAACTCCTCAGCTTGCAGAAGCTCTTGATATACCCAGTGAACGAGAGTCCCAATGCACCAAAGCAATTTTCAGCAGCAATAGCCTGTGAAAAAATCATGAAGCATTATCACTCATTAACATTACATGACAGAAAAGGCTGGGGTAGGGGAAAGAGCTGAAACCTTCTCTTTCTTTTTTTTTTTATTTTCCATGGTGAAGTGGATTGCTAAACGAGAAGTACACAGGGTGAAGCCACAGATGAGCCAAAAAAAAAAAAAATCTCACCCTTGTATTTAAGTGGATAAATGTGAAGGTCTGGAGGAGGCTATTCCAAGCTGAGGGAGGTTTACTTATCTCATCTCTTTGCCTGTAAATGAATCCAGCACGTTTCAAGCAGAATTTCACCAATTCACGACCTGCAGGAAAGGCTTTAATGCGATCAAACAACACGAGGGCTCTCAGTACCCTCTCTCATTTCTGTCCGCGGGGAAAAAATCCTATTTGCATTTTTTTTCTACAGATTGTTGTTGGCAAATGGAAATCCAGGGACGGAAAAATACATCCTGCTGAGCTCTGATAATTTTTTTTTTCCTTGGATCTGAACTTTGGATGGTTGAAAGTATCGAACAAAACTCACACTGACTTCAGCAATGCAAACCAGACCTTTTTGTTGGCATCCTGCGAAACAGCTGGGAAGAGCTGACAGCTCAGCCTCTTACCAAAAACATCACCCCACGCTTCAGCCTAGGAAATGAAAATTCCTGTGCTCAGGTATGTTTCTGCCTGTCATTTGGGGATCCATCCACTTGTCCGTGTTCTTATTTATAAAATAAATGCTGAAGCTTAACCTGTGCCACATGGATATCAGGCGTGAATTTTTGTCTGTGCGATATTCTTCATAAGCAGGCATTATGAATTCAAAGTCAGCCTGGACGTTGGCCTCCCTTTCTGTGTTTTCTCTTTCAAAGTGCCTGGGCTTGTCAGCCTTGGGGACCATGCAACACAGTAAAACATATTCAGTAGCTAATTCAGGGTAACTGTCATCATTAGGCATTTAACTTTAAGAAGCAGTGTCAAGATAATGTCCATGCAGCTGGAAGTGCCTCCATTTGCTGTCTTTCCTAATGGAGAATGAACTTATTTTCCCTCTCACAAGAGAACAGGAGCTTCCTCTTTTCCCACTTTCCACATCATTTGTCATCAAAGATGACTCCAGATTTAGAGTGCTTTTTTGCGGGGGCAGGCAGGGTTAGTGTGTTATTTTTCCTAGAGGATCATAGAATGGTTTGGGACCTTTCATGTTGCAGGCAACAGGGTCATCTCAAGTTGCCCAGAGCCCTGGCCAACCTGACCTGGAATGTTACCAAGGATGGGACATTGACCACCTCTCTGGGCAACCGGGGCCAGTGTCCACAACAGCACTGGTAGGTCCTTGCCCTGTTTCAGAGTTTGGAAATGCCCAGATAACTCTGGGTTGTATTGCTGGCTCCCTAAAAGCAGCGAGACGTTTCCACATCTCTTTGGGGCAAATCAAGGCAGACATTTTTTTGTGGGTATTTTACAGCTAGTTTTGCTTTTTATCTTCCACGACAGGAATGAGCTCTCATGCTCGAGGTGTTCCTATAACACGGTGAATTACAAAGGAACATACTCAAGTAATTTGGGGAGCGTGAAGACGAGCGGGATTCCCACATCATGACAATATTTTACTTGTGGTCCAAACCACTTTAAAGAAACAACATTAAACCTCTGACTGTTGTCCCACCCATGCTATGGCTGGAGGGGCTTTTCTATGGCTTTCCTTCACTTTTGGCAATTTCTTCTGACTTCAGGGAGACAACAAATGGGATGAGGAGATGTCCAACCTGAGCAGGAGCAGGTTAGCATGAAAGGGAAATCCTGCCTGTGGTAACTGCTTCTCTCCTGCCCCCTGGAAAGAGGACAAAGTGAATTTACAACATACAGAAGATGGTTTTGAACCTTCTCCAGCACCGTTCCAGTGAGCTTATTGAACATGTAATAGGAATGATGTTGCTCCTCTGAAGTCAATGATTTTATCAGTCTTCTCACTTAAGGAATGATCGATTTTCTCATATTACCAAGATAAGATCTAGCCTGTATTGTAGGTCACGAACTCATTTATCTCCACCTTCCGTGTCTCTGGGCACCGTACAACTAGAATTAATGGTCATAATAATAAACTCCTTTGGCGTTTAATGATTATTCATTACCAGGAGTACATCAGTTCTGCAGTCTCCTCTTCCTTTGGATGCCTGGCACTCTGGGCTACACTGCTTATGTTTAAGAGAAACAATCAATAGGCACCACACAGTCCTAGGCTTTGGGGGGTGCTAATTTCCTCGGTGTTGACTAAGGCACGCAGCCCCTTGCTCCACAACTAACTCCCTGTACCAAGCTAAAAATCCACCCAGTAAAACATATGGTGAAAAGAAAGCATGTCTCCAAACTGCACCCCATGAGCAGCGAGACGTCCTAGGACAGCGGGGACATAATCTTGACAAGGGGACACTGGACCTTAACAAGGAAGATGAATTGGGACGTATTCCTCACCAGCTCTCATCTTCCAGCGTCAAGGTGAATCATAGAAATGTCTGGGTTGGAAGGGAACCTCTAGAGGTTATCTAGTCCAAACCCCCTGCTGAGAGCAGGGACATCCTCAACTAGAGCAGGTGAAGAAGCTGAGAAACCATGTCCACACACCCCAGATCCTTCCTAGGACCCTGTGGGGGATCAGAGTGAGGGACGCATGGGGTTGAGAAGCCACCACTCCTCTGCAGGGTCCTTCCTCCACCATCAAGGAACTTGGGCAAGAATCCAAGCAATGGTTGAACCCATAGGAGGTAGTAGGAAAAGCTCTGGCAACCTCAGTAGAATTCATATTTGATTGGGAGGGGCTTTAACCACCCAGGGACCTGTGACTCGACTGTTTCAGCAAGTTCTGAAGCTCCGAGTAGAACATCACACCTGGTTCCAAAGCTTTCATGGCATGTTTTGATGTGCTGCACATCCAGGCAATGAGAGCAGTCATCCCGCAATCAGAGAGCTCCGAGCTCTCCCTGAATATAATTCATTTCAGCTCTTATGAGGCAATTCATATCCAGATTTTGTTAGAAGTGGAAGGTCCTTTTATTTCCTCCCCGTATTCGGTACACGGAGAACTGGTGCTATGGTTAATTTTATTTATATGCTTTCTGTGTTTTAATAACCATCTCCTCAGTTCCATTCAACTCCGAATAGATGGGGGGGACAGAAGAGATATGAGTTGGAAAAATTTGACTGTGTACTTCAGACAGAGAGAAATGGGTAAAAATGATATGTAATGAATATGAGACTGGAGCAGAGACATGAAAGGTTGCTTAAAGCTTATAAAATCTGATATATCTGCACACCTACCAGGTATGTGTATGGACTCAAAAAAAAAAAAAAAATACAGGTATCCTTCCAAGAACAATGTAAAATGATTAAAAAAAAATATTATTTCTGCCACAAAATATTCCAGAAGTACAAATACAATACACACATACAGCTCTGGGGCCGTATCTCTATGAGCATTTTCTCTCTTTTGCTGTCTTTTTGAAGACAAACAAGATAAAGACTTACCAGAACAAATTAAAACATTCTTGTGATGCTGAGCAGTTGCGTGTTGAACACTGGCAGGAGATGGGACACGGCTTCCCGCTCGTACAGACTGACACTTGTCCTTTTAATAATTCATTGACACCCCAGCTGAGCTCTCTATAGGTCACATCCCTGTTCCTCGAGCTGCCTGATGGAGGGTCTCAAACCAGATAAAGCCACGAGACACTTTCACCACCTGCTGCACCACTAATTCCATGTCCAAAGATTTTTCCAAGCTCAGAGCATCAGGTGGCCTTGGAGAAGGATGCCTGGGACTCACATAAAGACAGCCAGGCTTTGTGAGATTTGATTAAAAAAAAAAAGAAGGGATTTAATTACATTATTCCTTTAACTGATACTCACAGTTTCCATGTTTTCATTAAACCAATGTGTGACAGTTTCTAGGTGATGCACACGGTGCAGACATTGGGAGACCGAGTGGCGGGTGCCTCCTTACAAGCCAAGAAACAGGCAAATTAACATCTGCTTGTGCTGGATGCTGGAATGCCCCTGGCAGAGTTAAGGTAAAATTGAAATAAATGGGGTTAAACACCAAAGATTTTCATAGAATAGAATCATTGAATCGTTTGGGTTGGCAGATACCTTTAAGCTCAAGGAGTCCACCCATCCCCCAGCACTGCCAGGGCACCACTGACCCCTGGCCCTCAGCACCACAGCTCCACGGGGGGCTT
>JAAGNO010022464.1:23034-40770 GCA_033439905.1 Ceryle rudis
CCTGGCTCCAGCCTCCTGTCAGGAGCTGTCAGAGCCAGAAGGTCTCCCCTGAGCCTCCTTCTCTCCAGGCTCAACAATCCCAGGGCCCTCAGCCACTCCTCATCACCCTTGTGCTCCAGCCCATTCCCCAGCTCTGTTGCCCTTCTCTGGCCACGCTCCAGCCCCTCAGTGTCCTGCTGGGAGGGAGTAGCCCAGAACTGACCCCTGGATTCAAGGGGCAGCCTCCCCAGTGCCCAGTACTGAGAGATGATGACTTTAACAGTCCTACTGGCCACACTATTTCAATACAAACCAGGAAAACAGAATGAAACAAAGATAATGTTTTGATTAATGCAAAACCACTGACATTTCCCTCTTCTTTTGTCTGGGTTTTCCACCACCACCCCACACCTCCTGAAGCCAGCAATCCTGTCAACAGCAGCTCTGCAACTGGAAAGTGTAGAATTCTCATGGCATGGCCCAACTGAAGGCACAGCAGGCTGGGAAGGTTCCCAGTTTTCCCTGAAAACCTGTGTGTTGCTGGCAGCTCTGCTGCCAGTGAGTAACACCCAGCTTTCAGACCCTTCCTAATGAAACAAAATTGGAGTAACCACATGGTGGGTAGTAGTGCCCCATTGAAGTGTTTTAGTGTGCTGAGCGTCAAGGACCTTCAGGGAGCCCCAGAGACCTATAAGGTCCCTGCTGAGTTGATGCACACCCTGGTTGAATGGTGCAAACCACTGAAGGCAGCACTGCTGCTCTGCTTCCCGCTGAAACTGGATGTTTCAGGCCTGTCCTATAATTGCAAATGTTGGCAAGTCCCATTTCTGCTTGATTTGGAACCAAATGCAAAGCCCCCAGGAAGAGCACCCTAGTTTTGACCTTTGTTTTCACTGCCCACATTCTCCTGCCTTCAGAAGGCCAGAAGCTGAACAGGAACACCATTTTTAACGAGAGGCTGTGGCTTCAGCAGAGCAATTTAGCTCAGCAGAAAGACCTGTCCAGCTTCCCCCAGCAACGCTTTTCAAGGGGGAGGTTAAACCAATTCAGTGGAGCTGCCCTTCATCAGAGAGACACAGGGGCTTTGAACATCCCCAAGTGAAGCAGTTCTGGCGTAAAGCCTCCTCCTCCTCCTCCTCTATCTTCCCTGACCCCTTCATCCCCGAAGGGATGCCGCAACTCAGCTCTGCATGATCTTCCCTCTCGAGGCTGATTATCCAGAGCTGAAGTTCAGGGAGGCGAGAGCATCAGCATCCTCACGGTGATGTTTGATCGTTGGCATCTCTGAGCACTCCCAATTAGCCCAGAATTGCCGCCTCCAGTTGGCGAATACCTTAAAACCAAAGTTTAACAAAAAGCCGCCTGCGTTGCCTTTCTTCAGCCCCCTCCTCCATATCAAAGCCTTGGAGGGTAGCTAAGGACAACTCCTATTGCCAAGCAGGGCCTGTTAGAGCGGTGGCTCGTTAGTGCCGTGGTGGTGCTGAGCACGGAGCATCCACCAGCCCACGCCGCCAGCCCCACTTACCCAGGAGCACTCGCTGAATATCAGCTAATGTTGGGCTGTGAAGTTTACCTCCAAAGGAGCCACCCAAGGGCCTTTCAAGTAGAAAGGTCACCCAGCTCATCTGCTTCCAGAGGAGCTGATTAGAGACAACTCATTCCAGGAGCCATCGCTCCCCGCAGCATGTCTGTCCCCTCAGTGTTTTTTCTCCTTGACGATCCGCGACTCATCAGAGGGGGCTTGGCAGGGGAGGACAGCAGCAGCAGCACAGAGATTTTAATAAACAACATTTGCAAGCTGGCTTCCAAGGCTGCAGCTCAGTGAGGCAGCTGATGAATCAGCAGAAAGGAAGATGAAGGTGAAAGTGGGCACCCAGGGAAAGGGCTTGGATGCAGCCGCAGCCCCAGCCCCACCGGAGGTGCTAGCGGTTCCTCACTTGGGGGGGGTTTGAGGCATGCAGCCTTTCCATCCCTCCTTGCTGCTGTGCTCCTGGCTGGGAGGTCACTGGGGAAACAAGAAGCAAGGTGTGCAAAAGCCCCCGGGGCTGATGCTAAAGGAAGTGCCTGTGGAATAAGCCAGTTTGTGTCTCCTCACTCTTCTCTTTGATAAGTCAACATTAAAAACATCTCCTGGGGTGCTTCCTTGAGCAGTGATACCAACCTAAGGTCTTGCCTGAAGGAGGAAGGTACCATCTTTCTGTCAGACCAGCTGTGTTTTAAGGGGTTTCCACTCTGAGGAGGTTTTGGGGCCGTTCTGCTCAGTTTGAGGGTATTTTCAAGGACTGACTGCACTCTTGGCTCTAAGTGATCACAGTAGCCCTGGTCCAGCTGCTGCTCAAGTCACGGTCCATAAAAAGGAGAAATCAGCACTGGCATGTTTGCTTAATAGAGAGTTGGGAAAAGCACTTGCACTGGGAAAACAGAAGGAATATCTTTAGTTATTGGCTACGGCAAATGAGCGTGACTGTTAAACACATCTGATGAAAACAGTGCCAAGAACATTGGCAAGCACCTCTCCCACCAAAATCAAAATGCTTCATAGTGTGAACCCTGCTGCAATGGTTTTGCTTTTCAACTTGAAAAAAGGTGTGTGTATGGAAATAACACTTTTCCTTCTTTTTCTTATTTTTTTTTCTTTCTAGACAGCTCATTTTTCAATACATTTATTTTGCATTATTATTATTATGTAGCTGTGAAGAAATTCAATCCTTGAAAACAGAACAAACCACATAAATTAAACCTAATGTTTTGATTAACACGAAACAAATGACATTTCCTTTCCTGAATAATTTAATCATTAAACTTAGAAAACCAACTTCTTGGCAAAGAAAGAAATTTTAAAGGAAATGTTTCATATTTTGCAGCGCTCCTGTTAGGTGGACTGGCATCAGCATCTTACACTTTTAATGTCAAAAACACTTTTAACCCACCTGAAGTCCAGCTCTGAACTGTTTAGAAAAAGTGAAGTCTTTCTAGATCCCCTCTATAGCCTCTCTCACAATAAAACCCCTGGCTGTACCTGGAATTTTTTAACTAGGATATAAATATGGTATTTAAATTATAGTGTCTGTGTTCATAATGTGTCTGATCTTTGGAGGAAAGGTGTAGCTTCACCAGGCCATATTTTGCCCTCCATCTTCCACTCTTATGTCATAAAAAGGTACAGGCTTTCTCCATGGAAATAATTTGGTTTTGAAAGGAAAATTAATGTCATTTCCACAGGTGACCACTTTTTTCACTAAAAAAAGTTTGCTGGAGAAGAGAAGACATTTCTTCTGTACAGCTACATTTAAACAGAGGAAAAGATTAAATTAACTTTCTCAGAACCTTTTATAGTGGTCTTTTAATGAGTCTGCCTTTCTGTTTCTGCAGGAAATTGTAAAACACATTCACTGGGAGCAAAGACAGCACACATTGTCCCACAGGCAGGAGAAGGCAACCACAGGCATGCAGAGAGAAGCCGTGTTGGGTGACACAAAGTCCATCTGCAGCTGCACTCCCTAGAGCCAACCTTTCCCCCTAACCTACTGTGAGGTGGAACAAACCTGATATACTGACCCATACTTGGACCCAACAGGACCCCTCAAGCTCTTGAGCGTGTCCAGCAAAAAGGGATTGGAGATCATTACATGCACCCCGCAGAGAGGTTTGCACACAGACCGGGTGGAAAGGAAAGTGCTAGCAGATGTGCAAAGACCCAGCCAGGCTGGGCAACCATCCCGCTCGATTAATGAAGGAAGAGGTTTGGCAGTGAGAGATTTGTGTTTAGCACACGGTTCACTTGGGTTGGCTCCTTGGGGGGAAATCGGCCGAACAGCAGCAGATTGGACTCGTCTTTTCTGGAAGGGCTGCTCAGATAAGCTGATAAGGGTGGTAGGAAGAGATACCAAGTCCCCACACACATCAGAGACATTCTGTCTTAAACTTCTGCCTGAGGGCTTTCTGGACGTTTTGTATCTTCTCTGTGATCACTGTGTCGCTGAGGTGATCTCCAAACTTCTGTTTCAACAGCACCCTAATGATTTTGATGCAGCGTTCATCCATCATGGGCTTCGCCTCTCGGAATGTATTGCCTCTCCGCCCTGTGATGGAGTGGCTCTGGATGTAGTCAGATGTGAAAAGCTTGTAGAGCAGTGTCTTGCAGGCAGTGCTGATCTTCTGGTCAAAGCGGATGGTCTCTTTGAGCTGTTCCTTGGTGTAGCCGTTGAAGAGCTCCACCACCTCACATGGCTGCCGGTGGGGCTCCTCCTGGAAGGACAGGGATTCCAGCCTCTGAACCTTCTTCTTCAAAGAGAGGACATCCTGTTGGAGGTCCAACACCATCCTCTCCAGCTGCTCTATCTTCTCCACCCTGAAAAGTTAAAATGACATGTAAAGGTAAGAAGACACCATGGCCTCACCCCAGATATTGCTAAAGGAGGTAGCACCTCCACCCAAGGAGTGATTACACATTTCCTGCAAGCTGAGACAGGACAACTCTGACAGTGTCAGTCCATCCAGCTATGACTGGGTGAGGAGCAAGACAGGAGAGAAGAATGACATGGTCTGGACTTTTCAGGAGCTTGGACACATTCAGAGTTTAACCTCAACATGCCCTTGTCACACACGAGCAGCGACTTTGACGCTCAATTTTCTTTTCAGTTTTAAGGCAAGATCCAAGTCCTGTCCTTCAAGTCCCAGGAGGAGCCTATTTGTGGTATGAAACAACAGACACATGGGAAATGACCATGCAAGTACCATAACATGGGGGTTTTTGCAGAAAAAAAAAGCTTGTCCCTAGCAGCTGCTTCATCACTCGTCATCAAAGCAGCAGACAATAAAGCAAGCAGCACACAACCACATTCAAACACGATAGAGATGTCATTTTGGTTGTTAAAAGCAAAAGCTTTCTGGTTTCTGCACCGTTTTAGAGCCTTCTTGCATCTCTAACTCCAAGCCCTACAATCAGGAAGAAACACTTGGCTCCGATTACATAGAGATTCAGCAGCTCTTAGTTCTAAAATTGCAGCATTTTGTCCCCCAGCTCTGGTCCCTCTGCTCTTTCTTGTAGTGAGGGGGAAAAATACAGCCAAGCAGAAGCATCTCATTTGCTAATTACCTTTCCATTTCACCAGGACCAACATTTTTCTGAACTGTCTCAAACTCATCCGCCTCTTGCAAGGTGTCACACTTTCGCTCTTCACAGCTGGAAGGAACAAGCAAGCTAAGAAGCACTGCCACAAGAAGCTTCGTGTTCATATTCATATTCATTCCTGACGAGATCTATCTGTCATTCAAAGGTTGGAATTCAAAGCAGTCAATTCTGTTTTCATTTGCAGCAAGAATAAAATGCACTGGGAGGAAATAGCAATGTTAGAATCACAGACTGGTTTGGGTGGGAAGGGACCTTTGAAGAGTCCAGCCCCCATGCAGGGAGCAGGGCCATCTGCAGCTAGAGCAGGGTGCTCAGAGCCCCAGCCAACCTCCCCTGCAATGGGGCCAGGGATGGGGCAGCAACCCCTGCTTGAGGCAGCCTGGGCCAGGCTCTCACCACCCTGGAACCACATGGTTCTTCATGTGGACAACCTCCTGTGTGCTCCCCTTTCCACACAGAGGAAGCCCTGGCACCTCCTGGGGACCTCCCCTTTGACCCACCAAGGGATCAGGACTCAGGAGCTTAAGGGACTCAATTGCTCTGCAGTGTCTACTCACACAAATTTTCATTATCTTTTGTGTATCTGTTATGAGTGAGCTCCACCAGGGCATGGAAATGGAGTGGACAACCCCCCCACTATGAAATTAATACATATGATGTGAAACACTCCAGGGTCTCACTGCAATTTCAAGTGTTACCTGTTCAGAGAGATGTGTTGCTGGCACTGGGACAAGATGCCACCTGACTTCCTCTTCATGGGCAAGACAACGTAATCTACAAGCAGGGATGGAAGACAAGCTGAACAAGGTGTGAAAAAGGTCCTGAATCCCTTTGTCTCCAGGACAGATTATCTAAGTGCTCCTGCTAGATTGCAACACGCCATTCCCTTTGCATAGACAGTGATCCAGACATGCTTTTCAGGACAGAACGGCAGGGATTTTGTTATTAGAAAAATGTGGCATTTCAGGGGCTTCTTCTGTTCCCATCACAAAAGATACAGTGGCCAAGGCAAGCAGAGCCAATGTGGACACTGCTGTTAGTCAGCAGGTAGGTGATGTACTCGAGTATTTTTAGAAGTGTGTTTAATGTATGTGTAGTGTCTGGAAAAAAAAAACAAACAGGGAAATAGGCAAATCTGAGAAGGTTTGTCTAATTGAGACACAAGGTTTTGGGGTATTTCCCAGTTATTCAGGCAGGCATTGTGGGCAAAGAACCGCTAGCCCAGGAGACACAGCTGGTGCCTGGCAGAGCAGATACCATATGGTATCACACAGACACTTCCCTTCAGGCAGCTCTCCTGGAGGAGATCTTCCAGCTGAAAAGGACCAGAAAATTTAATCTCTAACCTTTGTAGCCCTAGAAGAAAACACACGCCTCCCTGGAGCAAAGCAGAGGTCTCCTGGTGGGTCCCCACCCCAACCTGTCATTCAGGATGAAGCAGAGGGAGCTAAAAGCCAAAGTCCTAATTTACAGCCATTATTACCTCTAGTAGCTGGACCAGCCCTGTCCTCTTCACCCTGTGAAGTCCCCGGCACGGCCATGGTGACAAACGTGGGTGGGGATGTGAAGGCACTGGCTGGGTGAGCAGGTCCCACCAGTGAACGGGGGCTTCCTGCTGCATTCCCCAGGGCACGTCTCTCCTTGATGATGGAGGAGCTGCCAGGGTCATGGGGCAGGCTGGCCTCGGCCACCCTCAGCAGTGGCTTGGAAGGGTAAGTCCTGTCACCGTGGTATTTCCTGGATGTATTCCCTGGGGTCCATTTTGGGAAGGTTTTCCTGGATTTTTTGGGCTGGGGTGGCATCATGCTGTAGACAGACGGTTCCTCTTCTGAAAGCAAGGTGGGTACTCAAAATGTACAACAGGGTACAAACGTTGTTTATCTCCCACCTCCCGTTCAGTATTTTTTACCCTGTGAAAATTTATGGCAGGACTACAATGCCCTCAGCCTTCTCCCACTCCAAAAGCCCAATGGAGATAGAAAGGTGCAATCTTCAAGAGACCCTACTCACTTAACTTCTCCAGGAATTGCCGACCTTCCAACAGCTTCTTCTCTAAAATATCTTTATGTTCTGTAGGAAGAGAGGACTTTTCAGCAATGAACTTATTCTCAAAAGGTTGCTCCCCAGAAGCCCCAAATCACCAAAGCCAAGACAGAGAGGTGGCACTCACCACTTATGCCTTCCACCATCCCCCAGTAGAGCCCACTGAAGCCAGGGCAGCGGGCCAGCACCTGCTCACCCACCGTGTAGAGGTGGAAGGGCTTGCGGGGCTCCTTGATGTTCTCGATGTTGATCACCCGGCTGCCGTCGGGCCAGCTGATGAGGACATAGAGCTTGGCTGACATGGGAGCTGCCCACCTGGTGCGAGGGGAGCAGGAGGAGAGCATCAGGACATGGCTTTGTGCTCTCCCGTGGTTGGGAGGGTTAGTGAACGGTGCTCTGAGGCACTGCAGCCTGCACATATAAAACACTTGTCCCTCCATCTTTTCTACCAGTTATTTTTCCTTTCCTATTCCTGCCCTTCTGTGCTTGCCTTATCCTAAACCCCTTCCCTGGGAGGTTGTCCTGGTCGCAGCTCCATGTGCATTTAGCGTCCTCCAGCTTAATTTGGAGATGAACTGCAGCTCCAGCCACAACATGTGTCACCTGGGAGCGTGCAGGACCAGCTCTCACGCAGGATGCATTGAGCAGACCACCAAGCAGGGACAGGCTGCCCGTGTGAACCAGCTCAATTGACTCCCGTGGGTCTACAGCAATTTGCTACAGCGGAGAGAAATTGTTTGTATGGCATCAAAGCAGTACAGAGAGACGACTTGAAAAGACACAGATGTGTCCAAGGAAATGATCATTCCTCTGGCTGCTATTTTCTCAAGTAAACATCAAAGTGCTCTCATAAGGAGCGCAGCGATTATCATACATTTCATACATGGAGAAACTGAGGCACAGACCAGCAAAAGACACATCTAAGGCAGCAAAGCTACAAGGAACTGGTCTCCTGGGTCCTGGTCACTGCTCTGCCCACTGAGATACCCTCTTTCTCCTCCCCTTAGAGCTGCAGGATTAAATTGCTGGAGAAATGAGAGAGCTCAGCCGTCAGACAGGCTGGTGGGTGGCTTTCAAAGCCTCCCAAGGGCTGCTGGGCTCAGGGAGGGTTTCTTTCCTGGTTTCAACCAACACATCATAGATGGGAACAAAACTGGGCAGACATCACCTGCCAGAGCTCCTAAAAGTGCTGCTAAAGCATCACCCCAGCCTATCCTGCTCTGCTCTACTCTGCATCAGGACGTGGCAGAAGGAGTTTGGGGACTGTGCCGGGCACTGTGTGGAGAATAGCTGCGGTGTCCAAAGCCAGCGGGAAGGAGCTGGAGCGAGGAGTGGTAAAGTGGAGCAAGGACAAGCATGAAAGGCAGCTACGACCCAATTTATTGCAGGCTCTTGTTTTGCCTCCACACCCCCATTAAAGTCACGCCTGGTTTAGATTCCTCTCACTGAACGTTCACCCTGGAAAACTTTCTCCTTCCCCTCCCCTCCACCACCACCAGCTACAGCAAAGCTCCTTTGCAGGAGCTGTAGCTCCCCCAAAACCTTCCAGCCTGCCCAGCGGACACAGCCTCACACCAGGCTCGCTCCAGCCTTCTCCTCTTGGCAGGGACACGCTCTGGGGTTTATTTTTGGATAAGGAAGCACCAGGTACAGATGAACTGTGTGGCAACTGCCTGGCAACTGCCTGGGTCCCCCCAGCCCCTGCCTTACTGCTGGGAGCTCTGCAGGCAGCTCCCCCAGCCCTCTCCTGAGCCCAGGGGGGCTTTATAGCCCAGCAAACTGGGATCATCACAGCGCTGAGAGCTCTCCGTCCCCGACACACAGCTTTGTTTTAAAGAGCTCCATGTTGCAAACAGCAAACAACCTACAAAGCTCTCTAGGGGAATTTTTCCTCTCTGTTAAAGACCACGGATCTTCAGAGCTGCTGCTGCTCCCTCCTGCCCCGCTTTACCAGTTCCTCATTTACCTTCACAAATGCAACAAAACTACACAAACCCACGAACACAACGAGAAAGAAAGAGAGACAGAGATCACCATCCTGATAGCAACAGAGCCCGGTCCTTGCCTGGTTAGCAGAGCTCCAGGTGATGAGTCTTGCAAAATGTCTCCTGTCTATCCCAGCTCTCAGCTGCCTGCTCCAGGAGAGGAGGTGACCGGACACTTCTTTGCCTCGGGCTTGTCCCTTCACCACAGTTCCTTGTCAGGTCTCCTTTGTCTGGCTTAGAAAGCTCCCACCTGCCGTCCCCACTGCAAAGATAAAGAGAAGAAAAAAAAGAAAGAAAAAAAAAAACCAGACCTTTGGCTTTTTTTTTTTTCCCCCTGGTTGTTTTGTTTCAGCATTATTATTCCTGTAATTTTTCCATATACCTATATATTTTTATTTTCCTTAGCTTGTTTCAGGGCTGTTTCTTACACGGAGAGAGAGCAGAAAAGAAGAGAAAAAAAGCCTTGGGTTTTTTGGAGCATGAATAAACCTTGCATTTCCATGAGTTATTCATGAATAATTCATGAAAATGCATGATTAATTCAGGTTCATGAATTATTCAGGAATAATTCTCGAACATTCCTGGTTAATTCATGCTCACACAGCGAGTGAGTCAGGCTCTAGGGCTTGGTGAATTCCTTTCTCCCTGAGACGGGAGGAGAGAGGCTTAGTGAGGGCTGCACTGTGCGCTCCCCATTTGCTGTGCCTTAGCAGAAAACACATTTTGGGCCCTTTTGGAAACAAGGGCTTGAAGAAGAGGAGTGAGATGCCCCCAGCCTCCAGTCCACAGAGAAATAACACAAGAAAGGAAATCAAAAGAGAGAAAGAGATTGGCTTTGCTCTCAGAAGGAAACCCAGCAGCAAGTTTTACTCCCTTTCAAAGCATCTTTCAAAGTGACAGTTCTTGCTCCCATCGCCTCCAGATCTCTCCCCGGTTAAGACACATCTCAGCTGCTTCAGTTTTTACCTGCTATGCAGTGAAAAGGACCATGCACACACAGCTCCTTGACTCAGTGTCTCAGCCTGTGCAAGCACCGGTGGTGGTCATCAGCGTGGCAGGTCTCTGCCTCACCCTGGTGCTCACACCAGCATAGACATCAAGCTGGACCATGCCCAGCTCTGCTTCCCCTGGGTGTTTCTCCCCAAAATGTCACTGCTGGGTTTTCCTGATGGAGGGATTTTTAATCAGGATCACTGTGCATGGTGAGGTGGGTGCAGGCAGAGAACCTCTGGTGGGAGCTCCTGGGATCCCTTATGTAGGGGCAGTCCCAGGAATGGTGTAGGCAGCCAGGAACACGGGCACTGCCTGGGGTTAGGGACAGAGCCACAAGACCAGCCTATTTATTTTGCTGGGATGTTCATGAGCAAAACAAGGTTTTGTAGGGGAGCCTCTGCCCTAGGGATGCTGAGCTCTGCAGGACATTGAGACCTGCACTCAGGGTAACGTATTAGGGGCAGGGGGGCTTCCCAATCTCCTGAAACCCACCACAGTTGGTTGCTAAAGACCCCGCACCTCGGGAGGGACGTCACCACGCTCTTCCCAGCACGATGTTCAGCTTTGCAGGTCACACACCACATTTCTGTCATGTTAGTCCCCCCCATCTCCTCGGAGAAATACATCTGTGGCACAAATCTGCCCCTGGAGAGGGGTCTTCTAGTTGATCTGGCAGCAAAGAAAGGCCATAGTTAGTGTTGAGAACCATCATCAGAGCTTTGATACTGACCAAGGCCATAATCATCTCCACACTGTTGCTTCCCAACAGGAGAAGGCTGGGCAGGTCCTTGGGTCAAGATGGTCTCTGGTCCTGTGGTCAGCACCTGCATTGGCCCAGCACATCAGGATATGGCCATTAGCAATCAGGTATTTCAAGCAACAGGAGAGAGCCACCACAACCACCCCAAATCCCAGAGAGCAGCAGTGCTTTATTTCCACAGATTTTTAATACCTTGAGCTTCCAGTTCTCAGAAACCCAAGTTCAAATCCCGCCTGACCACATCTTCAGCTAAAACACAAGCCACCAGCTTTGTCAGAGCCCATGGAAAAAAACCAAACTCCTTTGTGATATACAGGCTGCTGTGGTCTGAGCTGGACACCAGCAGGTAGAGCGGGTTGGGGTTGTCTGCAGACCCATCTGTAAAAGCTGCCTGTCCAACCAGACATCCTACCCTAGCCACTGCATGAGGGGGAAACACAGCAAGGAGGGAATCCAAACAGCACCTTCTGCTTTATCAGCAGCTCAGGAGGTTGTTGTAAGAAAGGGAGACTTCAGATGTTCACCGAGATATTAGAAAAGGACCTCAATCAGATTCACAGGGTAAGAAAATTTCTGTAGCCTTGATTTGCAATATTTACAGCTCAAAGAATACAACTCAGCCTGGGGAAAGCCAGATGTTAAACAGACATCTAGCTGAGATAAGGTATCCCAGCAGATATGAATATAAAAGAAGCACTACCTGAATTCTATGTGGTTTTGAATAATGTTGCTGAAGAAAGAGAACTGCAGAGGAGGAAGAAAAGGAAGAGTAATGATGAAAGGAGAAACAATAGACCTACAGGACAAAGGAGGTGAGATTGGATTCTGGTTTTATGCAGGACCTGGTTCAAATAAAATCTGCTTGGGAAGTGGGCTTGCTTCAACATACATTGTTTGCTTCCCTTTGAGGAACCAACGCTATGCAAAGCGTACCAGATGAATAGTCCTGGTGGTAGAAGCACAAATCGCAGAAGAGGAAAGATTGCAGTGGCCACAGGAGTAGGACAAATTGTAGTCTCATCAAACACCAGAAAAGTCAAGTGTCCGTGTATAAATACACAGCGTTTGTGTTGAACTATTCCAGGAAAATGCGAGCCTGAAGTGAATCCCAAGTGTTTGACTTCATGAAAATTAACAAGTCCTGATTAGATTCCCCTCCTTGCATTTGAATACACAATCCCTTGGCAGATGCCTCGTTGCAGGCGGGGTGTAGAGTCACTGTTTTCAGGAACCTCTGCTTCTGCATTTCCCGATGCTTTGAAAACAAAGCCCACGCTGTGCCCCCCAGCACCAGCACACACATCACCCTCCAAGCTGCACTTAGAGAGATCTCGATTTCAACTGCAACTAAGGACCAACAACAGCTTCTTTGTCATTTTATCTAGAGATGCACCAGAGGAAACCGTGTTCAGGACCTGTTTGAAGGCTGCCCGGTCTATCTGGACAGACATAACTGATGTTTGAAAGGATTTAAATAGCAAATATGGGCAGTTTTAATCTCCCTCTGCATTTTATCTCTGCCGTGAAGCTCTTCCTTTAGCTTGGGTTTATCAGCTTCACCATTTCAGAATGCAGACATGGCTCAGCAATTGAGGGACAAGAGCTACATTGCTCATTAGTTTTTATTTCTGTGATAAAATGACATTGAGGAACCATCAGGTGCTGTGATTTGGTGGGAGCAGACCTGAGACCAGCTCTATATAGAATGGTTTGGGTTGGAAGGGACCTTAAAGGCCCTCAAGTTCCAAACCCCACCATGGGCAGGGACACCTCCCACTAGAGCAGGTTGCTCAAAGCCCCATCCAACCTGGCCTTGAAAGCTCCCAGGGATGGGGCATCCACAGCCTCTCTGGGTAAGCTGTTCCAGTGTCTCACCACACTTACAGTGAGGAATTTCTTCCTTATCTGTAACCTAAATATCTCCTCTTTCAGCTTAAAATTGTTACCACCCCTCCTATCCCTACACTCCCTGATAGAGTCCCTCCCTCTAGCAGGGTACACGGCCAAGCTACAAGAAGAACAGAGACACTCAGGCATTTCACAAAGCCCCTGGTCACCAGTCCCATTTGGGCTGATGGAGTCATTAGGATGGATCTGGGTCACGCTTTTGTGTCCGTCCGTGACAAACGCTGTGGCAAAGTCACTGCTTGTACCAGAGAGTGACCACCTGGTGGCATTTTGCATTTTTAATGAAGTACAAGTCCCATCTCTGCCTACAAGGAACAGTGAAATACAATCCAGGCTGGAGGCTGGGATTAAACTGCACTTTAATTAAAGACTTCTCCCTTGCCTAATAAGCCAGAAACAAGCTAAATTACTCAGAAATGGGGAGGAAAGCAACAACCCCAGGTCAGCAGCCAGCTAGACTGGTACACCTAAGTCCAACTTATCACCATTTGGTAAATGCTTCCCTACACTGGAGCGTTTCCGTATTATTCCTCATGTGGCAGAGGCCATAAAACGATGACGAAATCAGAGACAAAAAGTCCAAGGAGCAGTTTCACAGGGTTACAGATGCTGCATGTGCCCCTGCAGTGAGTCCACAAGCCCAGTAGAGCCCCATATTTACCAAAATGCCAATTGTTATTGCTTTTCTTAATTACGCTGAATTAATAGAGAGATTTTTTTTTTTGAGACTAAGGTGTTTTTTTCCTCTCTGCAGAAGAGGGTTTCCCCTTTGGAACCCCCTTCCCAAAAACCTTCCTTGTTACCTGTTCAGCTTCCCACTATTTTACAAAGCCTTTTCTTAAGCTGTCTGGTTTTATTTGATCTTTGCTCTCTACAGCATCTGTTTCCTTATCTGCTTGGCTGGCTGGTTTCTTCTTGTCAGGGAGATCCCATCAGTGTAGTTAGCAAAAAAAAAAAAAGGAAGGAAAAGAGGAGGGAAGAAACAAAAAAAAAGAGAGAAGAAACAAAACAAAAAAAAAAAAAAAGAAACAAGAAATTACCCAAAAAAAATGGAAGGAATTTTAACAGAGGGAGAGTAGAGCCATAAAACATGACTATGGCTTTTAAATATCCCCCAAACCTTTTTCTGATGCTTTCAAATATTTAGCTTTAGCCTCTTTTTAGTATTCACAGGGACATGAAGGGGATTAGCAGGAATTAACCAGACTAAGGATGCACTAGAAACTAAAGAATAACTCAGTCACTTCAAACTGGAAAGAAATTATTTCACATTTTAATTACTGCTGTAGGTACCTGGGCAATACAAACCTGTTTAATTTCAGCTGTCTGAGCAGCTCCCAAGAGGGTGGCAGGACCAATCACATTTTTTAAATTAAACACACTCCTGCCAAGTCACAGATTCAGGGCCAAAAAAGCAGAAAAAAAAAATGCCTCAAATTTTCCTATAGTAACAAACCTTACTGAAAGCCAGAGAGATGCTCCCTGGCCATTCCAGATCAGCATGATTAAGAAGAACAAACCCCCAAGAATGCATTTTTTAGGTTCAGAATTCAAGAATGCAATGGTGAAGGAGCAGAAAAGAGAAAACGTCCCAGTTCATCATCTCACAAGGGGAGGAAATAAATGCAGCGAGAAGGGGCTGATGGGAAAAAAATATCACTGGATCACACCCCTGGGGGTCTTGCCACCTTTTTCCCCACCATTCCTGGATGGAAAGGTGTTGCAGGGACATGAGGTCCATGCTTGAGAACACCAAATCCAAGCTCTGAGCCTCCGTGGAGCCAGCACTGTGCTGTCAGTGCATCTTCTGAGTCATCACCCCCGTTACCTTGGCAAACGTAGTCGCGGGTACCGTGAGAGGAGCTCCAACACCAAGAGAACATGTTGTTTCGTGCTCCTCTGGCGGCACAATGCTGATTCCAGAATCTCAACCTGCTGCTAATTAATTAAATATAATCAGGAGCACATTAGTGGTTGTGGAAGGGACTCAGCACTACGTGAGCACCCATGAGCAGGGTGATACCTCCAGTTCCCTCCACAGCATCCCTGTGAAATGGAGCTCTTGCCCTCAGTATTGCTCGTTTGGGGTTCCCCCTTCCCCCCCACTTCACCCTGTTTCTGTCAGAAAGCACAAAGAGCAGATCTTTGCATTGGGAGGCAAGGGATCTGGGCTGACTTTAGATGGGACCAAGGTGTCACAGGGGAACCACTGCCCCTCTCTCCACAATGTCCCCGGGTGCTTCACCCTGGATTGGAGCTTCTACAGCAGCATCCACTCCTCTGCCAGAACACCTGAAATCCTTCACTTTCACCTTACATAGCCACAGCCACTAATTGTTTCCTCACCGGGCCTTTGATGCTGCTGAGTAATTCATCAGATTCCGTCTAACCTGGCACAGCTTTGAGGATGGAGCCCTTGTAGGCACTGGTGCATCACACCACACAGGCATGGGGCAGCAGGGTCTCATCCAGGACACAATCCACAGGGGTGCAAAGGGAATGGAAAACACTCTCAAACAGCCTGGTAACAACACACTGTAAAATCAGACAGAGAAACTGTCCTTGACCAGCCATCTCTCTAGGCTGGCTTCGTTGGAGAGCTGTGGTTAGCAAATGGGCTCTTGTGTGAATAGATCTGTCACAATCCGTGGCTCTGCTCAGCAGCAAGAGCCATTCCCACCCCAGCCCTGCCTACTCAGTGTCATTATTTTGGTACTTAAAAAGTGCAAGTGTGTTCTCTCTAATGGGCTAAATTGACAAATTCACTCCTCTCAGGAGGCAACCTCATCTCCACCTTCACCCTCTTCAGCCTTGTACACTCAGTTTGTAACATGAAAAGGTTTTTCCTTAATTTCTTCTCTGGAAGAGAAAGAATTGATCTCTTATTTGTAGCAGTTTAAATTGACACGTTGACTACGAAAATCCACCGCTCATCACATCAAAGGCTGATCCAATAGTGCCTGTTACTCCAGGAATAGAGGTCCTCTTGGGGGTGAGTGAATTAGTACAAAGGGAGGCATGGCAGGGAGAGAGGAAGCGATAGGACCAAAATGGATGGGTCTTCTCAGTAGAGATGCACATCAGTGCAAGGAGGCAGAGGAAGCAGCAAAAGCTGAGAAGACAGCACCTCACCAGCCGGGGAAATGTGGAGTGGAATCTCATCCTCACTCACCTGGGAGATGACAACTGATCTGAGCACAGCTTGGAATCCTCAGCATTGACTTCATGGACTCTTATGAGCTGTGACTCCTGTGTTTGCAACAAGCACAGCATCAGCTGATGGCCAGGGCACGCTTGCCTCTTCCTCCTCCCCACTCTCTTATTTGTCTCAAAATGCACTCTGCTCTGTGGACCAAAGCATAGAGATGTAAGGTTTCATGTGCCTCATCAAACCAGCAGCTGATTCATCTCATGGCTCTGCTGCTCATGCCCATCAGCTCCGCACCAGAGCATGCAGCAAGCTGGTCACTGTTTGCATTGCCCGGGGTTTCGGAGCAGGAATTGTACATCACCATCAAGCTTTGAATATTTTCTCCTGTTAAGTGCTTCCAGGTTTTGGGTTTGGGACAGTCCAACACTAGGTTTTGGGAGTGTCCATCATGGCTTAGGTGAACAGCTTCTCATCAGCCCAGAGGGGGGACTTAGGGCCTCCCTCCAACCTGTAGCATATTAAAAATAAATAAATAAATCTACTAAGGTCATCGTGAAAAGTCCTGTGCTAAGCCTTCTTAATTCTGGTTGTGAAATGCTATTTAAGCAGCTCAGACTGATCAAAAGCAGAGCATTTTTGTAAGTGTTTTTTTCCTAAGGTTTAAGATGAAGGACAGATTTTCACCCAACACTCATTGCCTCTCTTTTTTTTTTTCAGCCTCCTGTTGTTTTGAAGCTCCCACTTTTATCTACTGCCAACTTTCACCTGCCCGGAGCAATTCACTCTGCTGACAGCTGTCATCTCCAAGTACCATTTGTTGAGCTCCAAACTGCATGAAGACTCAGGTGCTCACTTAGGGAAAGCTTGGCTTCTTGCTTTCCAGGACCAGGGAAGGTCTTGCTTGCTCAAGTTGGGAAGTGAGATAGTTCACTTCTCAAACCTACTCCATATGGCATCGCTGATGTATTTTTGACTCAAAGAAATCTGCTTTTTGTCTGCTCTTGAATGAAGAGCGAGTGGCTCCTGTGAGCGAGACCATGGTGAGGAAATGCAAATGGGCATACACTGTTTCTGTAGGGATTGTGCTCTGCTTTTCAGATAAGATTAAGAGCTCAATTACAGAACAGAAAAGGTCTTTCATTGAAATCACACATAAAACATAATAAGGACAAATTATAAAGCCCTTCAGAAGCACATCTGTGCCAGACTGTGAGGCGAGGAGGCCCCATCATGGGGTCATCAGCTCTTTCTCCTGTCTCGCTAAAGAAATGAGTCCATACCTCATCTAACCACAGTTTTGAGGAAAACACATAACCAGATACCAACAGGGCACCCAATTCTTTGGATGCATCTCTTCCACTGGTGGAGAGGACCAGTATAAGCAACATCCACTCATGTTTGTGATGAGTGGGATGAAGCCTCGAGTGAGTACTGATGTGCACAGTTCAGCGGGGCACTAGTGGGTTCAGCTAACTCAAGAAAAGCCCAGAAGCTCAGCATGTTCTCAGTCCCAGACAGGTAACAGGAGCTCAGCTGTAAAGTTAAGAGAGTTTTTAAGCTCGGCAGAATCAACTAACTGAAAGCCAGTCACTGCACATCATGCCAAAAAGGAAGCCTGCTTCATTCATTCAGTTCTGCCAGAGACTTCCACCAAGGAACCTTCAGATGAGGGGGAAAACCTAGAGAACAACAAACAGATGCAAGAACCAGTACAGTTCCATGTCATGTTTTCTTTACTGATTGTGAGACTTTGATATGAGAAGCTACCTACAGATGGGACAGT